>JAQQAC010004068.1:808305-850866 GCA_029783875.1 Phataginus tricuspis | reverse complement strand
CATCTGAGAAATGCAGATTAAAACCACAATGAGATATCACCTCACACCAGTGAGGATGGCCAACATCCAAAACACAAACAACAACAAATGTTGGCGAGGATGTGGAGAGAGGGGAACCCTCCTACATTGCTGGTGGGAATGCAAATTAGTTCAACCATTGTGGAAAGCAGTATGGAGGTTCCTCAAAAAACTCAAAATAGAAATACCATTTGACCCAGGAATCCCACTCCTAGGAATTTACCCCAAGAATGCAGCAGCCCAGTTTGAGAAAGACACATGCACCCCTATGTTTATTGCAGCACTATTTACAATAGCCAAGAAATGGAAGCAACCTAAGTGCCCATCAGTAGATGAATGGATTAAGAAGATGTGGTACATATACACAATGGAATATTACGCAGCAATAAGAAAGAAACAAATCCTACCATTTGCAACAACATGGATGGAGCTAGAGGGTATTATGCTCAGTGAAATAAGCCAGGCCGAAAAAGACAAGTACCAAATGATCTCACTCATATGTGGAGTATAAGAACAAAGAAAAATAAATAAATAAATAAATAAATAAATGAAGGAACAAAACAGCAGCAGACTCACAGAACCCACGAATGGACTAACAGTTACCAAAGGGAAAGGGACTGGGGAGATGGGTGGGAAGGAAGGGATAAGAGGGTAAAAGGGGCATTACGATTGGCAGACATAGGGTGGGGGGGCACGGGGGGTACTGTACAGCTCAGAGAAGACAAGTAGCGATTCTCATCTCACTACGCTGATGGACAGTGACTGTGGTGGGGTTGGTGGGGGGGACCTGGTGAAGGGGGGAGTTCAATCATCACGGTATTGCCCATGTAATTGTAGGTTAATGATACTAAAATAAAATAAATTATTAAAAAACAAACAAACAAAAAAAAAACAAAAACAAAAAAAATTATGGATAACTTTTATTTTCCTCTTTATGCTATTTTCTTTCTTCTTACATTTTTTATAATAAATGTCTTTTTCTTAACAATCATAAAAATACCAGAATATTATCTTAAGTTATACTAAAACTTAAGAAGTGTTGGGAAGTCTAGCTAGATCTTTTTAATCATGTCCTGCTCTGGCAGGGTCTTCATGGATCTAGTTCTGGGACCCCCGGCCCTAGAAGGTGGCATTTGGAACCTATCAGTGGTGGCCCACATTGGAACTGAGCTTCCCCAATACACCACGTAGGAAGTGACACCGAATGGCCTTGACACCAGAGGGCCAGTCTGTGTCAGGTCCTGTTCATGGCTGCCTTTGCCCTTTACATTCATTTATGCTCTTCGAAGACATAGCCTAAATATTTATTTTCCAATGATAACTGAAAGCACAGTTTACTCTTCAATTCATTGACAAACTGGATGGAGGTCTAACAATATCACTCAGCTCCCTTCACTTAGCCACTTCAGATATCAGAATCTAAGAAATTCAGTCCCCTTATGCTAATGAAATTCAAATTTTTGGTTTTTCCAAAATCTTGCTTGCTTACCTTAAGTCTTGACTGTTTTCTCTGTTTTGATACAAATCCATGAGGATTCACTAGAGAATATATATATAAAACCCATATTACACATAGATACATAGATGTCACGGATGCTGGGACAGAGGTCTTCTAGAATCCCATAGGTCTGCCGGAGACGCACACTGATTCCATTATGCCAGGGAGCTCTCCGGCTGCTGTGGGAAAGCACCATGCTTTCTTCTCCGGTGCTCAGCAGGTGCTATGCAAACCCACCTGTCCAAGGGATGGGAGCAGAGCAGCAGCAACCAACATTTCTGAGTTACTCTTATTTCCCCTGAACCCCCAGGACATTCAGAAACAAGTCCGGTCCAAGGGCAGCTCTGAGCCTGAGCATACAGAGAGATGTAGGCACTCCTTAGGGCCTCGACTGGAACCCCCTCACTATGAGGGCAGGACCAGTCAGGGGCCCCAGTGAGGATGGCTCACCCCCAGGGGTGAAAGATGCCTAGTACACTTAATGGGGTGGAAAGTCCTCATGGGACTCTGAGCGAGGAGGCGCTGCATTCCAGGTTAGATACAAAGTCAACAGGTTATTGGGAACAAAATATTTCTCAGGCGAACTGCAGTGTTCAATTTAAAAATGGTCCCCAGATCCATTGTTACACTAGCCACACACAACAGGATGTTAAAAATGATGAGAAAGCAGTGCTTACCTTTCAAGGCCAGTCCTTCAAATTAGCTCCATTTTAATCCAGCTTTTATTTTTTTGGAGTTGGTGCATCAGAGTTTTTTGGGGATGTCGAATTAGAACCAGATGGGATTTTCAGTTCCACTCTCCTCCCTTTCCTGTTCGTCTGAGGAACAACTCCGGATAGTGGGGCCCAAACAGGGACCATGTCAGGAATCAGCGAGATCACAATAATTCTAATAATATGCAAAAAATTCACTAACTACAAAATGCCTTTTTGGATTAAACTGTAACTAATTTTTTCTTAACTGATGCCACCGAAATAAATTAGTTTTTTCCATTTTTTTCTTTCAAGTCTGGTTCCTGAAATTATAAAAGCTACAATGTTATCTTCTGTACATGTTAAACAAATCTTTTCTTAAATGGAATGTAAAAAGCTTTTGTCAAGCCTAATAGCTTTTCCAAGTTATTGGTTAATGATAACACTGCTGAGTCACTATGAATCACTAAAGCACTATGGATATTTCTCTAATAATTTCATTCAGAGAATTTTAACAGTTTGAGTCATTTGTATTTTCTTTCTGAGATTTTACTTAACCACTCAAATTCACCTTTATGTTCCTATTCTACTTTGATAACATATTAAAGATTCAAATATTTTACTTTACACTTTTTATTAAAAACAGAGCAACTTACAATATTGAAAATTTTTTGCAATGTTGGTCTTTGGTTCTATGCATATATACAGATGATTTATTGTTTTCCTGGTAGTTAATACATTAATAATATATTAATGAAATTAATAAAATAACATATAATAAACTAGTAAGATAATATATTAATATATTTATTTTAGCTCCCTTCTTGTTCTTGCTTTCTGTTACTCACTAAAACATGAATTGTGCCATATTGTTTCTGTATGCATAAATATGTAAGTAGGAAATACTCAAGTTCCCAAGTTAACTGGTGAATTAGAGAGAAATGATACCACATCCAAGATGCCACTATTGTCACCACCATCCCATTTCCCAGTCACACCAGGTTATATGTTTATCCAAATGAAATGGTTAGAGAATTGCAAAATGGAGGTAAATTCCTGATTATGCTTTGGAAGTAAGAACTTCCAAATCAGATTCCCCTGGAAGTCTGGACAATATTAACCCACATTAATTTCACTTGTAATATTAAACCATAGAGCAGAACTGGCTTTGGAGCTTGGAGTTTTGGAAATAAAACTATTTTTCCTCATATGTTATCTGAGTATATGTTAAGATGTACCACAGTAAATATCTATTAACTGAATGAAGTTATCCACTGTAGGGAATAGAAGTTCCATGGCTAGGATCCTCCCCTGACCTTAATCTACTTGGTGATGCAATTGGCCTACTGTGTAGGCGAATGCTTACACACCCATCAGCAGTAGGCCATTATTGCCTGTGTTGCTGTATAAAGAGCTCCACCTAGTGATTGGGGCAAAGCAGAGCCTATAGGCAAAGGCAAAGGCTGGAGCAGAAGCACTATTGCAAGTGAGTAGTAGAGATATTGCTATATCCTTCACAGTGATCACAACTTTGGTTTCCCAGTGGAGTTGGCCCTGGAACAACACAAGTGGTTTTTGATTCTAAATCCCATGTTCTTTCTGAGGCAACACCTGGCCTCCTAAAAACCTTGACAGTCTATTTGCAGATGTCCATGTTCAGGAACCAAGTAGATATCCTGTGAGTATCTTGGTATTTCATGAACAGATTAGAACTTTCACACTCACACCTTAAGCCACAGCCACAGTTGATACTCATGCTGACCTCTTGAAAAAAACAAAGTGGGGCATTTGACGTCAGCATAGCAGAGAAAGGTGTGTGTTGCATGTGGGCTGCATTCTCTGGCAAAAGTTCTAGTGTTTATAAAGACAAAATGCTGGTGAGGCCAAATGCTGTACAGCATAATTTCTAAGACAATTCATTTATTACCTGTCCTAATAGCTCTTTATTTTCCAATCCAGTACTCCTGAAAAGAAGTCATACTACCACACCAAAGCTTTTGGATTGTCCCTTTTATCCCTGTGATGAAAGACAGACCCGCCACTGTTCTACTTGGTCTAACATATATCCAAGTGCGTACAACCATATCCCACTAAAGCCCCCTTTCAGGAGACTCTCCAGGAGAGGGAGTGGCTTCCAGCACAAATTGATAGAATGTGGGATTCTTGAGAAAAACAGGACTGAGTTTTGTTAGGTTTTCTCTGGAAATTTCTCATGGCCATTGGAGCAAAGAAAAAAAAATCTGAAATGCCTTAGCTCCCAGCATCTGAAAATCTCACCAAACAAAAGGACCTTTGTTTATGACCCATCTCTTCATCATTTTTCCCTCAGATGATCTTTCCCAGTGCAGATGCTCCCCAACTGCACACCTGCCTATTGAGTTTTGCTGTCAACATTTCCTATAAATACAGACCTTGCATTTTAGTTCTTTTAGAAATTTTTAAAAATTTTATGGAGAGAACTGACTTTCCTCTTTCATGATGACACCATAGGACTCTCTAACTCTAGAAAGCTGAGAAAATAAACTTTGAAGATCTTTCTGTGGTGGTCCCATGTGGCTCCCGCGGCTCCAGGACACCCCTGCTCTCTAGCACCAGGTGCATCTTTTAGTGTTAGAGACACAGCGTGAGATGAGAGGTGAAAACTCAGGGGAAACTGCAGAGGTCTGGTTACAACAGCATGTTTTCAGTATTTGCTTTTTGGAAGATCAGGAATCCATTTAACCAAACACACATCAGCAGATGTGATCTGGCCATGCCCTCAAGAGCTATGATGATCCTGAAGGGACCAGACAAAAGATAAAGACAGTGTAGTGTGCAAGATGGTCTCACAGAGTTCAGAAGCAAAGTACTGCTAGCTGTTTAGACAATGAACTATCACCAAGCAGATGTGAATTTGTTTAGCAAACATTGGTCCAATTTCCACTTTAAAACAGATTATACTACATTTTTCACATTTAATGTCCCCAGGATGTAAAAGAAAGGATTGTGCTTCATCAGTAATATTCCTGAATTCCAGACCGCATTTCCAACATTACCTGGGTTAGCAAGATTTGGTGTTTTTGAAAGTGTTTCAAAAATTATTGAAAAATCTTGATACAACAATGATTTTGAAAACCTACAGCCCAGGAAGGTAGACTTCCTATTTCCTTACCTCAGTTTTCCTAATGGTCTGGAAAATTTTCCTTCGGTCAGGCTTTGTGTCTTTCTTTGTCTTACGGTGCCTCTGGAATTGAGCATTCATTAACAAGCCCTGTGAGCACAGACACTGTTTTCTGTTAAGGGATTGCATCCTTATTGATTCTTCTGTATTCTCTATTTATACTATCTCCTCCAAACACCACTGAGAATTACTTGATCCAATAAACCTTGCTTCTACCTCTTTGGATGGTCCAAGGCACTGAGGATAGCCCTTAATTCCTCCAGCGGGAAGGAGAAAGATTTCTATCACAGACAGGGAGCCCTTCCCAGGAGTACTGGATGAAATGAAAACAGTTGCCTAGAGGACGGCTCAGGAGAGAAGCAGAAACATGTAAAGCCAGTATGGGCATATTTATACTTGAGTTTTGTCTTCAAGTGCATATACTTTGTCATGACTTTTAAAAGTCTTCCTAGTTCTTGCTCACATGAGGTTAGTTTTCCTTTATATTAGCTGCGTAACTGAAGTCTCAAGGTTTCACTGTGGCATAACCCATCTCAAACTTGGGCTCATTTCTTTGGGAAACAGTCAAGGACCTATGACTCTCGATGCTTTCTCTCCTGACAATCCTGAGGACTTCCGGGTGCCCCTTCGGCTGGCTGTCCATCTCTGCTGGGCTTGAGCCAGCAGGTCCTTTCCCGGCATCGTCACCACGTCTGTTCTCCACTGCTTCAGAAATTGGGGGATTTAATCTCACCCAGATCATTCACTCACCCATTCAACAGCATGCTCAGGAGGTGCGAGGCTTGGCATTACGGAGACAATGAAGACAAACACGGCTCCCTCCTCCACGGAGCATGCGGTCTGGGCATCAGGAGGACACCTTTGATTCAGCCACAGGTCATGGGCAGGCTCTGGCGAGACGGCCTAGTCCTCGCCTTCCTAGCTGCTAATAATGATCAGTGTTGCGGGGAGGAGTCCAGGGCCTCTCAAACATGAATGTGCAGATAGTCACTTGGGGGATCTTGTTGGAATGCAGATTACAACTCAGTAGGACTGGGGCTGGGCCCGAGATGCCAGACATCCAACAAGCTCCCCGGCGACGCTGACGCCGACAGACCACGCCACGAGCGCGCGACGGGAAGGCTCGCGCGGACTGCAGAGCCCGGTGGAGAGCTCCAGGGAACGCGGTACTTGCTGACATCGGGCTGATGTTTCGGTGGGATTCGGGACGCAGGCAAGGATTGATGATGGGCGGGAGGGCAGAAGGAGAGCTCCTGGGACAGAGCAAAGGGCATGGGCTCCGAGGGAAGGGGCTGGCTGGCTAAGGGACAAAGGCCCACATTAGAGTCCACAGAATAAATTTTCTGGGCTTGGATTCGAAAACACCTGAAGTCCCAAAGCATCCTGTGAACACCATGGTGGCGGCCAAGGCAGGACACGCGCTCTTTGGTCCTCTGCCCTTGCCCATGATTCCTTTCCTCACTGTGAATTCTCTTCTTTCCCCCCAGCGTGAGCACGTGAGCCGGGACCCTGGCTCAGTAACAGGATGCAGCGCAGAGGGTGCGGTCTCCGGCCTCCGGCTCCACTCGGGCCACCGCATCAGTCCAAACCTCGCGCGCTGGTTGAGAACCAACTTTCTCGCTTCAACCATAACTTACCCACTTTCGGTTCTATTGGATTTGTTTCCATTCAGCAGTGGTCTCACACTCGAGTACCTTATTTATCTGCATACCTAAGTTGGTAGTACTTGTATTGCTGTCCACATACCAGTAACCATATGTGCTTACTTTCATTCTCTAAAATACATTGTAGCTCTTTGTAAGCTAGATCACTTTGTAAGCTGAGCCCATCACCAGATACCTTTTTTACCGGCTGTTTGAATATGCAACATTTTGAATCTGTTTTACATGTTGAGTGTAAATAATAGGTCTTAAGAAATTAATTGACTAATAGTGCCAACATGTACCTTTCACTTCGTAAAATCCATATGCAGAGTAAAAACTTACAAAATGTGTAACAGAGCTGAATTTGCTATAACACCAGCAAGGAAAAAGGTAGAGGCAAAATATAATGAAAATGTTATGGGTCTTTAAAAATGTTAATTTGATTCCTAATGTGTGGCCAAGGTGTTAGAGAAACTAAATAGCTGAGGTAAATTTTCATTTTTTGCACATGTTGTATCCCAGTGCTGAGCCCATCACCAGATACCTTTTTTACTTGCTGTCTGAATATGCAGCACCTTTAATTTTACCAGTGATGACAGGTTTTACAATGACTGCAGTTTCCAAAATAAACATTGAAAATCCACCTGAGTTTTACTGTTGGAATGAGTTCAACCAAATGAGGTTTACCTTTCAATGTATGTGAAATGCAGGAGCGGTTATTTGTCATTATGGCTTCTTGTGTTGTCACATTTGGGCTAAAGACATACCTTTAATTTCAAATTCGGAAATGAATGGCTCAGAATGGAGGGCGTAATTGACTAGGTGGAAGCGTGCTTCTACTGGGATGAAATCAAGAAGCTTGTTAGCCGATGGAGTAAATGTGCTGAGCAAACAGGCCATGAATAAAAGCATGTGGTTATTTTCCTGAGATTCCACATTTTGAGCTACACCTAATTTAATGATTAACTTACTATAGGCAGTGTCTATGCCTTTTAAATACCCCTTCTCAAGTTACATGCTTCAATTTTTAAAAAATTAACTTTCTACCTGCCTCTACTTAATAAGACATAATTTGAAATGTAACTGTGTTCCGTCCTCATTTTAGAACCAGAAGAGACACTGTTTTCTTCATTCAACTGGTGAGGACACATGGTGAGATAATTTATAAAATGTACTCAAGATTATGTAGCAGGTGTGTGGGCAGGACTAAATTCCAGGACCCTTGTGACATTTTCTAGAAAGCTTTCTGTCTTGCACCCAGGCCTGGCTTGCCCCATGCCATGGGCCACCAGGGAGACCTGCTGTCCCCATTAACTAGGGTCTGCTTTAGAGACCGTGTCTGGTGGTCTGCGCACAGGCCTGCACTTCCGGAGCAGTGAGGGGAGAGCATGGCTGCTGCACGGCTTGCTGTCTGACACCCCAGCACAGGCCAGCCCCACCAGGACCCCCCTCCTCAGAGTCTGCACCATAATGTAACAGTTGACTGGCTTAGTCCTCCAAGCATCCCCATGGAAACGGACCTGTTCCTCAACAGACTGTGCATGAGCTTTGTGACCACCCAGTCACACCTGTCAGTGTTCCTTGGAGCCACCATGTGTAGAACATATGTTAAGCCTCTCTATGCAGGACCAACTTCTCACCCTCTAACATGATAGAAAAAGAAATACAGCGAATCCTACTACGGAGAATGCTGGCATGCTTTCACATCAATTTCCACTGCTCTTCAACACTGTAGAGTGCAATAGGAACATTTACATTTAGGGGTTAATTTTAATGTATTAATAAAAATAATAAAACAATCCTCGAAAACCAATAAAAAGGACCCAAACCCATAAACCTGCTGAAATGATGGCCACACAGAGCACTTTCAAATCTTCAAAGAATATTAGCATTAATGCCCAATTAATTACCATCACATTCATGCAAGGTAGCTTTTATAAAGATGCAATTCAGAGAAATTGAGCAACTTGCCTAAGGCTACCAGGGAATTAGCATCTAAGTCTCAGCCTCTCTAAATCCTGGGCAGAGGTGTGCGTGTTCCTTCTGAGCATGGGAGAAAACTAAAGCCCATAAAAGGTGATTACAGCACGAATACCTGATGTTTCAGATATTTGTCATAAACTCACAAATAAAATCTATCACCCATAAAGAGGTTTTATTGGAGAAAGCCTTCTGACAATGATATATTTGCCTGGGGTGATAGCATAAAGCATGATTTTGACACCCTGGGTTTTTAACAGCATGTGAAATACAATAACCTTCCTCAAGTGAACCAGCGGGAGTGCCATTATTTATACATGTGGAAATTTACGTACCAAAGCAGGAGGGCTGCCAAACACAGTGGGTCCCCCTGACGGCTGTTCCATTAGGAGAACTGATGGCAGCCAGGAGAAGCAGTCTTAAAAGTGGATTATGGGGCAGAAAAGGGTAGCAGTTCTTCATTTGCCAGTTTCATAACTCAGAGAAAGCAGCATTTCATGAAAACACCAGGAAGAGAATGTGACAAGGTGGCTTATCAGGAGGGAAACGGTGAGGGTGCAGTCTTTCAGGGTTTCTGGGAAAGGCCCATCCACACCCACTCCTGTCCCTTCCCCAGCTTGTGACGAAAGGTGTAAGGTGCCCACAGCAAGAGCAAAAGCCCTAGAGCTCAGCTTTTAGGATGTGAAGTTTCCCACCAGGGTGCCAGCCATTGTATTGCATGTGTTTCTGAGAGGGGAGTTCTAACAAGACCAGCTGCATGAACCCCTCCCTTCCCCTTTCTGTGTCAGTCAGGGGAGGCTATTTTGAAGCATCAGAACCATTCTATCTCCCTTCTGCCCAAACCATGCCACCCCTTTACTCTGGCACAGCCCCCACACTGCCACTCCTGGACCCTGGGGAGAAGGTGGATACAGTGTCCATGGGACTAGAATTCTGATAAGCCAGTAGAAAAGATATATGACTTTTTTCCTAGTCCCAGAAGGCTGCTGGAAGAGACAGGGGCTTAGGGCTCTGGGGTCTCCTTTATGATGCCACTAACCCATCAGGGGCCCCACCCTCATGAGCTCATCACCCCCAGAGGCCCCACCTCTTGACACCATCACCTGGGGGTGAAAATTCAGCATGAACTTCAGGGGCACATTCCATCCAAGGCAGGTTTCCTGTGGGTCATGCAGATGCCTGGCTATTAGCATGCACGTGAGCCACCCTGTGGGCCCTGGAGGGTCTGGGTGGACCACATCTGCCGGGCTAAGTGGGGAGGTAGGAAAGATCTGGATAACTTCACAGGACGCACAGTGGCAGAGCCTCCAAAATGAGACAGAACTGTACGCAGAGAGGGAGAGGAGAGTGAGAATGACAGCCGCGCACCCAGTTCCGCAGCCTCAGACCCTGCGCTAATCCGCAAGTTCTCTCTTCCTCATTCTCCACATCCTCATCCTCACGTCAGCAATACTTTTCCCTCATCCAAAATATGTATTTGAATATATCCCCCAATGAATATTATTATACAGTGCATTATGGTCCATATACTATACGTTTATCTTCCCCAATGTATATTATCATATAGTGCATTATAGTCCATACTATGTGTGTATACATTCATATGTATTTGAATAATCCTCAATGTATATTATATAGTGCATATATAGCACATATACTATATGTGTGTGTATATATATATTTATATATATTTGAATATATACCCCAATGTATATTATTATATAGTGCATATATAGTACATATACTATGCATATATACTCATAGATATTAGAATATGTCCCTCAATGTATATTATATAGTGCATATATAACACATATGCTGTGTGTATACATATATTCATATATATTTAAGTATATCCCGCATTCTTTTGTCAGGATGGTAGCAGTCCCTCCTGTGTAGCCTCCCTGCTTCCCTCTGGCAATGCTCTGTGCAAGCCACCAGAGTTCTTTTAGAACATGAACCGGAATCCAATTTAAAATTCCTTCATGGTTTCACAGACGCTGAGACTAAAACCCAAGTTCCCTTCTGAGCCCACAGCCCCCTACCGGACTGGGCTCCACCTGCCTCTCTGCTTTCGTTTTTTCTTGTGCTTTCATATTTTGAGAGGATGTCAAGTTCATTCCCACCTCTGTAACTTGGCATTGTTTTCTCTGAATTGGCTGATATTACTCCATATTTTTATGTGTCTAGCTTTTTTCTTATTATTCAGGATTTGCTCAATAAATGCCTCTTCAGAGACACCTTCACCGACCCCATCTATACGAGGCAAGGGTGCTGAATACCAAGCACATTTGGAAGATGCTAAGAGTGAGAGCTCATGCAGACTGGAGCACAGAGGTTTCCAGAAAGAGTCGTTCTCAGTGAGATGAAAGTCGTTCCCTTCTCATTCACACCTTCAGTTCTGTGGCGTCCAGCGCCCTGAGCCCATCTCACACCCCACGCCCCACCCATATTTACCAGTTCTGTCTGTACCTAATCCCCAAAGGAAGGGCTGCATTCTGTACTCCGATGTGACAGCTAATAACCAGGCTGAGAATCCTCACTAACAGTCTGTATGTCGCTGCCTCGCCACAGAGCATACATGGAGTAACAGCCTCTAGTATGGTAGCATTGTCGTGCAGAGGCATGCCTGCTCCCCTGCCCGTCTGCGAGCTGGCTGGCCCAGGCTGCCAGGAGGTGGAGCCGATCCTGCGGACCCTAGGCAACAGCCAGCTGATGAGAGGCGCTCTCTGCTTCCTGCCTCGTGTCCCTGCTGAGTGGTGGAAGGGTGAGGCAGGGCCGTCTTATGTCCCCACCGCAAGGCAACATTCTGCCCTGAACTGAGAGCAAAAATAAAGAGTGTAGGGTATTGAGTGGCCAGGAGTAAAACTGTCCCCAAAAGGCATATTCATGGCAAATTAAACCAGATTCTGAGGAATATACTGTTACTTTGCTATAGACTGAAGGTGTCCCCGGCAAATTTCTATGTTGAACTGTAAGCCCCCTGGGCTGATGGAGGTGACCTACTCATAAGGATGGGGCCTGCATGATGGAATCAGTGGCCTTGTAAGAGACACCCCTGAGCTCCCCACCTCTTCCTCTGGGTAAGGACACTGTGAGGACAGCATCTGTGAACCAGGAGGTGGGCTCTCACCCAACAGGATTTGCTGGCACCCGGACCCTGGGCTCCAGCTTCCAGAGCTGAGAGGGCTGAGGACCTGTGGTCTGTGGTCCGCCATCGGTGGTGTCTATTAGAGCCCCTGGAGCAGTCCAAGGCGTACGTGTAAGGGCACACCCAGCCCTGAGAGCACATGGGGACACCAGCCCGCACAGACGACCAGGTCCGGCGTGGTGCGGATCCGGTCTGGGAGCTGCTGCTCCCTGTGGAGCCTGTCTGGATGTCCTCCCGCATCACCCAGGCACCTGCCGGCCATCCTGCGCCTTCCTGGAGCGTCCCTGTCACAGCATGCTACACAGCAGCCCCACAGTGGCAGTAGCAGGGGTGCACATCTAGGTCTCCTGGCAGTCAGAGCTAGCTGCTGACCGAATGAGTTGGTAGCCGAGGCTTTTCAAGGGCAAATCTTTGCAAGTAGTGTTCGTCTCGTGTAGGGTGTGGACGCCCTGTAACTGCCTCTGCGATGACAGGCAGACGCTGTGCTGCAGGAGCCACACCAGAGTGTATATCTCCCTTCAAAAGGCCCATCCCTATACTCCTGTGCTTTCATAGAACAAATCCAGTCAACCTGGGTTAAGTAAATGAGCACAAAACAAAGCCATATGGTGGTGTCCTAAAAATTTTTCCCTCTGGAAATTTGTCAGACCAGCTGTGCATAATGACTTCTATTAGTCACAATTACTGACTTTTCTGTTAGCCTCCTTATGAAGTTCCTCGCGCTTAAAAGGCATTTGGTGACTAGGTATTGTTTCCCTCCAGTCTGTTTCCACACCTGCTAGCGTTTGCAGAGGGATCCCTGACACTGTATGAGAAACACAGCGCTGGAGCAAGACAATGCGCTCCTTCCATTCCTGAATTCAGCTAGTTGTGTGGCGATAAATAAGCAACTGGACTTTTCTGGCTGTAATTCCTTCAGCCATGAAATAGAAAAAAAACTGGAATAAGATTATTTCTAATTTCACTTGTGGCTTTAACAGCTTAGGGGATTTGACTCTGCCTATATGCCCAGCGCTGCACTAATTTTAAACTTTTAACCCATGAGCATAGTTCTGCTCTGATACTTTTCCCAATTTTTTCTCACTCACCTTAAGTCAAATGAGCCAAAACAGGAGCACAGTCCTCCTCCAGTAACTTGAAAAGGGTTAACCCAAAATGGAAGTATTTCCTTGTGCTTCTGAGGAAGCTTCCCTTCCTGCTACTCTATATTAGGACTGTGAGTCTAACTGCCTTGGTATAATAGACCTGTCATCCCAGAATTTACTAAAACTGGGGGCCTGTTTTATATTTCAGCCTATTGTCTTTTGTGGTGAACTAAGTGCGTACTAATCATGACACATTTTTTTCCAGACACCTCCTTGCCCCACAACCGAATGAGTCAGCTTACAGCCATTTCCAAAGGAGACATCACCATTGATGGGATGATTTTTCTATGCAGAAATGCTCACAGGCATATTTTCAAAATAATTGCACTGGGTATATCTGGGCTCAAATAGTTATTTGTTTTAACAAAATCTCAGGATATGCTTACATACGAATACTGTGAAGGCAGCAGAAGTGATACAACATTTAATACAGAATGATGTGTAGTTTTACTTTTGTTCTTATGAAAATAATGCTTTATCCATAATGCCTACAGTGGAGACATCCTGGGTGGAATATAAAGCTGGTTCTCACTTGCCAGATGTCAGTGTTCCAGTCCTTTAAGGGACACGTTCAATACACATCATCTTAGGGATTGTGTGCCCATCAATCAAAGCCCATGCGTGATAGACAACATGCAAAAGACTTAGTGCCAGACCAGCATTGACAACCAATGCCCGAGTGACTGTACCCTTTGAATTTGAAGAATAGTCCTCCTTTCAGTAAAAAAAAAACAACAACAAAAAACGGTGAGCTTATTTCTTCAGTACCTCTTGAGCTGCTTTGCTAAACTTTCATTTACAATTCTGAATTCCAGCTGGAGGATACTCAAGGAAATGAGCTTCAGGATGAATACAATTGAAACATGAAGAGATTGAATTATACAATAAATTGCTGAATATTACCAGGCTGTCTGACTGTGCAAAAAATGATGGCGCAAAAAAGAGTAGCAGATCACCAAAAGACCGGATAAGCAGGCTTTCCTTGGATTTCCATTGTTCCTTGTACTTAAAATGGCCACATTTAAACCTTGAGAACTTTACATTATCTTGATATCATATGATGAGGTTTTGCTCCTAATTTAGGACTGGTTTGTACTGCATGGAGAAAGTATGCTTTGATTTAAATGTGACTCTAACTGAAACGATACATTCTGGTGTAATTAGAATCAGAGAGGCTCTCAAGCGGAATGGGAAAGCTCCTTGCCACAAGAAATCTATTGATTTTCTTGTTAGGAATATTAAACAGGTCTTTCAAAAGTTTTGCTTGGAACACAGAATTGATACTTCATCAGAGGGCGCAGGGAGGGTGGGAAGGATAATCCCATAACAGGCAGTGCCTGGATGTGACTTGAAGCATGGAAGGTGAGTTTGCAAGGTGAGCAAGGAGAGGAAGGCTGGTACACGTGGGAGGGATGGCATGTGTGTGGCATGGATGCAGGAAGCAACTCACTGAATTTTGGGAACTAAAAATGCTTTCAGGTTATCAGAGCACAAATGTAAGGGAGTTTGGAGATGAAGCTGCAGATATAAAATAATGGCCATTGAGATAAGACTTTTCAGGAAGTTAGGTGTTACTACCCCAGTGACTGTTCCTTATGTGCAGATAGGCCTGCTGCTGAACCACGTGGCAGTCATTAGCTGGTACCCATAGGGATGCTCATGGACCGACCTCATAGCGACTTCCAGGGGGCCAAAGACCCACACTTAATCCCCTCCCCTTTTGTGAATGTCTCCTAATCTTAACAGGAATCGGTGACTTGATATTCCTTTGGGGTGAGGAGAACTTTTCCTGGTCTCTCTTGCATGGACCAGAAAAAGAGCTTAAGACATTCATATATGTAGACCTGTTGGTTGTATTGACAGAGACAAGGAGGTGATTAGCCTCTGAAATCTTAACCATTATCACAAAGAAAGGTGCTAGACTAATTGTTCTAAGTACCTTTAAGACTCCTGGGCCATGTTCCCCAACATTTAACTAAAAGCAAGTTAGCAGCCTTATATAAGACCTTATCCACTCAGTGACTTTGACAAGCATTTTGCAACCAATTGACCCTGGGAGACAGGAACTCTTAACACTCATGTCTGTGGTGGCTCTCGTGGTCTTCATTGTCACTTTCTGTTTGTTTTGTAAAACTGAGGATGACTCTCAGTCACACCCTGTAGGAACATTGCTACTGCTTTGCAGGAATAGAACTGCATCCTTGCAGGTCCATTAACTCACAGGGAAGAAGAATCTCATGCTACTGCTCCAGCGCGCAGGACCCCCTCCTCTTTGTCCTCGGCTGCAGGCTGGGCGTTTAGCTATGCACATAGTGACATGCTTGTGTCTGGTGCCCCTGGTTTCCTAAAAGATTATAAATCCCATTAAAGCTTTGATTCTACATTAAGCCAGAAAGACATAATAGCTGCAGTCCAGGTATTTTCATGGACTCTAACCTGTAACTGACTGATGCACATTACTTACTAAAAGGTTCTTCTAAGAAAGACTCATTGAAAGAAGTAAGTAGAAGATGGCTGAGGGGTATGTAGCCCCTCCCGAAATCAGGATGCTCCGCGTCAGTCAAGGTTCTGCATCGTGGACGGCACCCTGCAGCCCGCCACACCTCTATGACACTCCAACAAGGCTTTTCCTCTAACACTGAGCTTTGGCACTGTGCCCTAGCCAAGCTGGAGGGCCGATGGACATCTCCGCTGGGTTTCTGGGGACGGTGTTCTTGTGAATGGTGCTTTCCATATTGCACACTATCCTTTTCAGGGAGACCAAATGGGAAACGGCTCTGAATGAACTAGAAATAGATGTGTCTCCCTTAAGTCAGTAGTCTCTTTTCCCTCATGTAATCGCTGACTCATTTAACTGTGTTTCTTATCTGCCTTCATTAGAAATTTCTAGTCAGATTTTTGGGTCTCCAGTATCAAGGTCTAACATTATGCCATTATGGTATACATTCTGTGTAATTTCTACAATATTCTCTCTCCAAACCTTAGTTTTCATTGTCCAAATACCACCACTCACTTTTAAAAATAAGATTTGATATCGGTGTAATACACATTTTTATCTTAAATCAGTATGAAACATGTAGTTGATTTAACTAATAAGTATAATGCTGGTGATATAAATAATATAAAATGTATTTATATTACTATAAATAAATATGAATATTATTTATTTTATTCTTTATATTATTTTAGTATTAATATATTACTATTAATGTTTTTATTAATATATTGATACACTTATTAATATATTGATACTAATATATGCAGTGATATAATAAAATGCTAATGATATTTGTTATGTAAAATGATCTTACTATTGAAATTGAACTGAAATAATTCTGAATCCCTTTTTTTCTTTTAACATACAGAGATGATTGAGTTTAAGTAGAATGGAAAAAATAATCAGATTCCTGGCCATAACAGCTTTCTTTGGGGTCATTATGCATCTATTATATGTCATTCCCCAAATTACAAAATAGGAGAAGGTGAAACAAAGTAGTACAAGCCTTAATACATGAAAATGGAGATCATGGGGAAGGCACTCTGGCCTTTTAAAGATTTTTCTGAGATAATAGAAAGAAAGAAAGAAAGAAAGAAAGAAAGAAAGAAAGAAAGAAAGAATAGGTGGAAATAGGTGATACTTAGGCGAGGTAGGTAGGTAGGTAGATAGATAGGCAGACAGATAAGTAGATATATTACGTAGATTTGTATACACTTATTGTACATTATATATTTTTCATTCTTCCATATCTGTCCAATGAGCAGAGTAAAGCAAGCACCCCACAATTCTAATTAAGATCTTACATACAATGTCACACACATGCTCAAATATGTAAAAGTTTGGGGGATCTAATTCTAAATGAAGAAAACAGGAAGACAATACATATCTCCGATTATATTTTAGATGTCCTCTAAAGCATGATGCATAGAAATCAGTGTATATGTTCATGCTAAAATTTAGTTTAGACCCCCAGCAAAAACAGGGCATGATGTTTCCGAGTTCTATGCCTACACCTCTTTGACGGTCCCTCTTCATCTGTACAACGGAGCTTACTCTCCGAATCAAAGGAATGATGGGGATTCCAGAGAGGTTCCTTTTCATGTGCCGGTTCACTCAACCTCACTCACACCATTCCCCACCCTTAGTATCAGTCACAGGAAAGACACAGAAGTCTCTGCCTATGTCCTCTGAAGCATTACATACAGGGAAATAATGTCGCTGGTCCTCCAGGTTAGGAGAGTTGACTGATTTGTTTCCTCAACCACGCATTTCTGTACCTTTAGTGTAAATGGTTGCATTAAGTTACTCAGTGGTTGAGATTGTATTCATGGTGACAGACCACAAGTGAACATTTCAGGGGAGCTAAAATCATGGAAGAAACTTGCAATCCATCTGAAGGGACAAACTAATGCATAAAAGATATGGAAAGGTGATGTGGAAAGTGAAAATGATAGGAAGTGTATCATTAACTGTGGCTCAGTTTGAGAGTTCAGATAGCATATTTGGACCTGGAGCAGTGAATAATCCTAGAGTTAACCTTATTACCTCTCTTTGTTAGCAGCCACCAAGACTGCAGAATCTGGTATGAAAGAACACTCTCAACATGGACCACTAAAGCCTGAACCATGTCCCCATTAGAACTTGATTACTGTGTTCAAGGAGAGGAAATATGAAGACTGGTCAAATACCTATATATTTGGATTTCTTAACCTCATGTCTTTAAATCACTTGTTTCATGTAATGAAGCAAAATAAATGTTTGACACCAGTATTGGAAAATACATACTATGGAATGTGCAAAAGAATAAATAGCTATCACTTTAAAAAGCTTATATTGTAAATTATTTAGGAAATACTGGATAAAGCAAAGTTTAATCATTTTCCTTATGGCAAGATTTCTTAGAGTTCTTCGTATGTTAAATTGTATCATGAATCTTTTAAAGGGAAGAAAAAGTATTCATTGTTTCTCTAAGTTATTTGATCAAGCAACGCTGTTTTTCAAATTGTATTAACATCTCTTGGGAATAATGTTTCCAACTAGCTTTGGTACACACTGCTTTAAAATTATTGTCATAGATCATGCAATGATACACTTTTTGAGCTGGAGGGAACTATAGAGATGGCTTAATCCAGCTCCTTATTTTAAAGACAAAGGAACTAAATGCATTACCCAAGCCCAAGATAATCAGATATATGGATTGTAAACCTGACTTTTCCATATCAGTGCGGTCTTGGGCTGGGGCAGTACACTGAGGGGCGGGGACTAGGAGGTGTATGGGGTGGGGACCAGTGAGAGACCAGGGTGCTTCTAACAGATGTGTGTGTACTGGTGCATCCTGGCCTAGACAAGGATGTCCTGCTCTTTCTGGTGCAGGGAGGGCACTTCCTCATGTGAAACTCGATGACCAGCTTTTAGATAGAAAGAGGGAGGGCAGGAAGCCTTTCCTGCACCTGAAAGTGTCTTCGGTGCAAGAATAATCAAGCTGCCAATTCTGCGTATTTTGGAGTGGCATGTCCTGAACCCTTTTACACCAATTGTCAATTCCTAGCTGCTGCCAAGTCCTGGATGGTGAAAGGAGATAGTTGAGGGGGCTCCCATATTCTGGGAGCAGGAACTGCCCTCCAGGGCCATGGTGGAGCACTCCAGGGAAGCTTAACTGCTCTGAGAGCGATTGCAGTGACAGCTGGGGAGGTTTAGAAGCAGTAACACAAACCTAAAAAGATCATGTAATGATCCGATGGAATAAAGGTCTGGATATTTTTTATTAACTGCACCATGTGAGACGATTGTAAAAAGCATGAAATACATTTGCCTCCAACTGACAGAAAGAGATGGATTAAATGATGAATGTCATTCTAAGTAAAGAGAAAGTCTTAAAAACACTCCCGAAAGTCATATATTTAAAAAAATGTTTGGTCCAGATAAGATGCAGCATGCCTCAAGAGAGCCACAGATGTTTGTAGAATGTAACTGCAGTCAGATGAGCTCATGGTTTTTGATGAAGGAATGAGTATTCTGGTCTATAGTCTGTTTTACAGTCCAAAACCTAAAATCACCACACTGCAATAAAAAAATTAACAAACAACAAAAGCCCAAAGGTTTAATTCTCACCAAACTATGTATTCATTGAGGTTTGGGCTATGGGCTGTGGTATGTCTTAGTCAGTTCAGGGTGCCACAGCAAAATGCCAAGTACTCAGACTATGCAATGCAAGAAATGCAGCAAAGACAATGGGTGCTTAGTGCCCATGGGTGGAAGGAGGGGTCAGTGCAGGGAAATTACCAAAAGAAGACACCAAGGGTAGGGGACCCTGCTAAGCCCACTTAAGGGGATTCTTGCTGAGGGCAGGCCAGAGTGTTCAGGCATGAAGAGTGGTGGATGAGGAATTCGATCAGATATAGCAGATGACCACATGTCAAGGATGGAGGGAGTCTCACTAAACTTAAACAGACCAAGCCTGGGCTCTCAGGCTGCCTCTGCGATACTTGAGAGTCTGAAAGGTCGCCAGAATGCGAGCCTTTGATAATACTGCCGCATGAGGGACTTGCTCTCCAAGGAGCTCCCAGAAGGGCCCAACTGCTCTGCTGAGATATATATACATACATTTCTTTTCTGACTTCTAATCTTTTACCTAAACTACATGTTGGGGAACTCCAAATAGGCTCTGGTGCCCCTTGGCCCTGACCCATTTTTTTCTGCAAGCCTGCTGCCGCTTCTTCCCCATCTTCATGCCTGAATTAAGACTTCCAGCTCTGGGGTCTGTGATCGGGCCAAAAAGTCCTGTCAATTTTAAAAGGCTATAACCTTTTAACGGCCCTTTCTGCTGTTTTCTGCACACTTTCTGATTTCTCATCTGCTTTCCCTGGATTCTGATGCTCGATTTGGACACAATTCAATCTTCCCTCCTTATAAAGATAGCTGCTGAATGGATGCTTCAAATTTAAATTCTGCTCTCAGCTGGGACTTCCTGCTTTCTTAAAGACATATCTCTAGGGAGCATGTACAGCGTGTGCTGCTGCTGTGGACTGACCTTTTTTTTTCTTTAATCCTTTGACTTGAAGTAGAAAACTGCTTCCAGTAAGAAATTTTCAAAATAGTTACACTTAAAAGTAATATTTTAAGATTACATTTGTTGTATAAAACGCACTAAAAAATGCAAAACCGTGATGAGAAAAACTCCCTCTGGTTTAAATCTATTGGTGACCAAAACAATTTGCCTGAAGGGTTTCTTAAAGCTGATCTTACACAATATAATGTCCCTTGATGAATCAGGTTGCAAAAATAAAGGTGCACCCTGTGCATGTCTGGGTCCGCGCAGCCCAGGCGCTAAGAGGCTTGCACACTGTACTCCACTAGTTCTCCCAGCTGCTCTGCAGGGCACCCATCTCACAGAGGAGAATACAGGGGCTCCAAAATGTGACCCAGCAAACAAGCTGGGAGGCCAGTCTCCAGGGGAGAAGGTGCTTCTCTGGAGATGTGGAGGCACTTACTGGACCCAGAGGCTGGGCTGGGCATGGGGGGTTATCACCCAGGCCTGAGGTTCTCAAGCTACACCCCAGAACCCTCAGTCTCCACTGATCCATGGGACAGAGTGGCTGCCACACACAGAAGCCACAAAGAGCCGCTGCAGCACAAATTCACGTGGAAACACTGACTTCTCCCTTACTTATATTCTCAGATGGGGAAACTGAGGCTAGAGTTGTGTCTGCTGTGAAGTGCTTGGGCCAGTGTGCCTGTTCGCACACTAGACAGGTACAAGTCATTAAGAAATAAAAGGAGATCAGTTTCTCTTTCATCTTCTCTGAGTGTCTATGTAAAAAGTAAAGTTTGATATGCGAGGCATTTCTGCAAGGGCAGCATCAGGGGAGCAGGCGCTGACCCTCTGAGAGGCGAAAGCACAGGTCTGTCCCAGGACTTAACAAAGGCCCACTGGGCCCTCTGCGGGGACTGGCAGGCCTTCTGCTGCCCCAGGAGGAACCGCACGCTGCTAGGAACCCAGCTACAGGAGCTGGCAGGTGAAAATGAAAATCTGAAGTTCATCAACAAAAAAATTGAAACCAAATGCAAAGTAAAAACCTGTTCTGACCTATTTAGAAAAAAACAATTTCTCAAAGAATTTCAGTGAAAAGCAAAGGCTCATGGTGACGAATTGGGGGAGGTAAACTACAAGATAATCAGAAACTCTATTTTGCATGAGGATTTGAGAATAAAATCAAAGATTTAATTGGCCCCAGATGTTAATAGGTAGCTAGGGGCGTATTACGGAACCCAGCTGAAGGGCGCTGACCCCTAACGCATTTCGCTTCCCGCGCAGAGCTGCTGTAGGCCCAGTGCAGAAGTGCGGAGGCTGACCATTTTCCCTCGCCTTTCCTATCTTCGCTCCTTCCAGTTCTGTTACAAAGGACTTTTACTCCTAGGTTCTATTTTAAAGAGAGTTCCTTGGGTCAATTTTGGAGACAAGCAAACAAGGCAGGGCTGAGCGTCCAGCTGTGCTAGGGTCTTTTCTCTCCTGCAACCAGGAAGCAGGGCATCCGAACAAAGTAATCAATCACATCCCTGGGCCCGCTGGCTGCCTGTCAGCTGTCCATTTCTCTGTTACCTATGTTACCTGTCCTTCCGCAGGTACGTGGCCTTTTCCCAATTCCAAGGACGCCTCAAACGAGGCTGGAAGTCACTCACGGATGGAGGGCTAGCTGAGCTGTGTTTAGTGAGTTCCTCCTCCCAAAGCAATTTTCATTCTCACAGGAAGCTTCCCCAAACCAGAGTCTTTGAGACCCAGAAAGGGATAAACCTGCAGTGCTAGAGTTTAACCACCCGTCCAGGTCCATGCCGCCCACCCACTGCAAGCCAGACACTGTCTCCTACAGTGCAGTGTCTGGGCTCCCCTCCAGATTCTGGTGCCCAGAGCGGCCAGCCACTGGGCCTGTACAGTCTGCGCCTTCTTGAGGGCACCCCTGGCACCCGTGGGAAAGGAGCCCTGTCCTGGGAGCATCCCAATGGCGAGTCCCCACAGCCTTCCTCTTCCCAAGGGCCCGATCTCTGTGACCTGCAAAGCCGCAAGGCAGGCATGGTCCCCAGGTCTGGTCCTGCCCCAGCGGTGGGGCACCAAGCAGCAGTGCGGTTTCCTTGGGCTAAAGTTACTTGAAGGAAGGCAGCGGTGCAAAGGGCCATCTGACCTCTCTCCTGCCTGGGGTAGGAGAGACCCCATTGCCAGGAGGCCTCAGAGCAGGAGGACAGCGGCCAGAGATCCCGGGGACCCCACCTCCTGGGCGGACTGGCTGTTCCTTCTTCCTGCGCCGCTCGCGCAGCCTGCTGTGCCACATCCAGGCCTGCAGCCTCTCGGTCTTGCTCCCTCCAATGGCTCTGTGGCACCTGGTATTACTCCGGCCGCTGTGTCTTATGTGAGAGGTGCCCAGGCCTGGAAGGGTGGAAGGGAGACTTTCCTCCCTAGCGGCTCCCTGGGCGCTGCCGGAGCAGAGTTCTGCTTCTGCAGCACAGCGGCCTTCCTCTGGATACCCTCATCAGCGCGGGGAGGGGACAGGCACGTGGTGTCTGGTGGCAGAGTATGGCCACAGTGCTCTGGAGCCTGGCTTGAACTTGAGGTCTGGCCACCAGCGGCCCCCAAGGTCCTCCATCAGTCCCTGCTCCAACCCCTAGGTTGCATGGTGCCCCTGCTGAAGTTACCCTCACCTTCCCCCATGAACCCCCACCCACTCATAAGCAAATCATCAGTATATCCACCCCCTGGCCTTCCTACCATCCCTGCTGTTACCACGCTGGTATAAGCCCCAGGGTCACAGTTTTGCCAGGATCATAGCACAGAGCCTCCTGAGGGCTCTAGGTGAGCCGTGATCCCCGGCTGTCTAAGTGACATCTGTAGATAATACATTTTTCTACCCAAACACAGAGGGCCCCTCCCAGAGGTGGTCCAGACTGCAGGAGCTCACTTCACCTGAGCCTGCCCCAATGCCTGTGCTCCACCCTCTGACCTTGCCCTCCCCTCTATCCACCTGGGATGCTTTCTTCTTGGAGTCACTTTTCAAGACTTTGTGCCACACTTATTTCCTCTTGGAGTCTTTCCCTGCCTCCTTATCCAATGCCAGCTTCTCTGCCCAGCAGCCTCTATCCTCCATCTCCCCTGCCAGTCCTGCTCACCGTCAGGACTACTAACTCTTTCAGTGACCCTCCGAGCCAGCGGAGGGAAAGGAAGGGAGGGAGAGGCACGCCCCGACAAGGCGAAGCAAGGGAGGCAAGAGCCAACTGTCTGCCCATTCCACAGCCCCCGCCATCCCCGGAGACAATCAGATACACAGAGAGCTCAGTCAAAGCAGGAACTCGTTTATTGCAGCGCAGAACACGGAATATATAGGGTGTGGTCTCTTCTGATTGGTTAGACCTTATGCTAATATAGTCATACATAACTGACCAATGGCGTATGGGTGAATGCGCATGCCCAGCAGCTTTGGTACCAGCAGCGGACCTGTGTGAGGACCTAGAGCAGGAAACCGCACGGTAGCCACACCTCCTCCGGCGGCCATCCCGACGGCGCAGCCGGAATTCAGGATAGTTCCCCACACTTATCCAATGCCAGCTTCTCTGCCCAGCAGCCTCTATCCTCCATCCATGTTTTCCTCTTGCAGGGACCTCCGTCTAATGAACTATACCTTCCATTCATCTGCATCCTTTATGACTGTGTTTACCAAAATGTAAACTCTAGAATCGCAAGGGTTTCAGCTGCCATGCATTGCTTCATCCCCACTGCCCAGGAAACTATGTGACACCCGACAGGAATTCAGTGAGTACATGTCAATGAGCAGCTGAATGAAAGGGCCCAGCAGCCCAAGCTCCCCACCCTGTGCCAGCTCTCCAGTCCCTGCCTGTTGTCCCCTGTTCCAGCTCTCCAGACCCTGCCGGTTTTCCTTGGGTTCCCCCTGCAGAGCAGACTCTATGTGAAGGAACACAGGCTGATTCTCTTCCCTGTTTGGCCAACAGCATACTGCTTCAGCCACCCCCGGAGGAACCTCACACACTCCCTTGGCCCCTTCCAAGACTGAAAACAGCCCTTCGAACTTCATCTTGTATGGAAGCAATTTTATCAATATAAATCTCCATCATTACCAGAAAAAGACATTAAGAGAAGGACATTCTGTTTCCTGAATTACCCAGGATTAGATTAACAAAGTTCATTTATTATTAAGCCAAGGTACTATTAGAATACACCATGAGTCAGGGCTGGGTTAGGGAGTATAAATGATTCAAAACGCTTGTTAACCCATGCATCCTCTAAAAAATTCAGAATTGAAAACACTGTGAAACTCATTTTAAAGAAACACGAAGTAAAGATACCATATGCTTAAAATAGTGCAACTGATTATTACCTTTTAAGGTAAATGTCAGCTGTGAAAAGGTACAAATTGCAGAAAACTGGGGAAAGCTTCTGAATGGACACTGTTGAATGCAGTTGTGTTCATTTACCCGCAGTGGACAGACCATCATGGGAGCTTGCCCGGCAGAGAAGGGACAGCCAATTACAGGTTCCTCCCATCAGGCAGGATTCTGGATCACTCTTCAGTGCATGGCTGCATTTTACAAGCTTTAAATTCATTCATACATTAAGGTGACACTGCCTCGAATACAGGAGAAGGAGCAGTATGTCTGCCCAGACCCACCCTCACGGGATGGCTGCGGCACCCTCACGCGGCTAGAGGGAGCTCGGCTGTTCTAAGGAGAGGCTGAGGCCGAGGCCGGCCATGAGGCAACACGGCCCTGCAGCGGTGACCGGGTGCAGTGCACACCAGCGTGCCGCAGGAAGGCTGCAGGCAGTGCCGGGCACCAGACACAGTTCTTACGTACAAAGTCAAAATGGAGAAACTCGGCAAGCTCAGGGAGGGATGCAGCTTGCACACAGTCTGTGCTTCAGCATAGATCGTTCTGGTGAAAGTCGCGTGTGCTCCCCCCTCCTGCCCTCCACTCATCTGACTCCACTCTGTCCCGCGGGGACATGTCTCCTACATAAACCAAACCTACGTAAACTTGAATCAGCGTAAGAAAGTCAAGTCTCCAATCCACCTTCACTGAATTGTAGTTCAAAAGGAGCAAATCTTATCTCTCAATTGAATTCAACCTTTTAAAATCCCATGAAAGACTTGATGTGTGCATGGCCACACTTACACTGAGAGGAATGTCAGAGCAGGGTGACGGTGCCAACTGCTTACCATGCTTTGGGTGTGGTGTACCTGCACACAGGTGACTACAGTTGCCACATTACATAGCTCGAGTCCACAAAAAGCTGAGCTGATTCTGAAGTCACTCATTTTTAGAAATGCTAAAAAATATTTACTGCCTATTATTTATGATTTAATATTCCAACACAGCTACCAGGTCACTGGAAAACTGAGTCCTTAGGAGATTATACAACTTTGGAGAGGCTTTTAGGAAACAGTTAGTGACGCTTTGTTCACACACATCTAAAGGGTCTGAGGAAAAGGTGAGCCTGGAGTGTGCCTCGTCTTCTATGCCTGGCCTCCGTGGGCAGCCTTCCTTGGCTCTGCTCAATTGTAGCCAAAGGTGAATCCCACTTGCGGCCAAGGTAGAGGAGCTGGAACAAGATCTCAGCAGCAAGCTGGAAAAGCTGTACAAACTCCCAAGTCAGTAAATAAATCATACAAAAGTAAGTTTATAAATAAATAAAATCTGAAGGCATTAGACACTTCCAAAGCAGCCAGGACTTGAGAACCGAGTGAGAGAGAGAGACAGAAACCGAATGCTTATGGAGATAGGTCTGTCATCTGTGTGCTTCTATTTCCCTAAGATATTTGCTGACTTTTAAGGGGCTCACACCTAGAGTCTAAGACGCGCAGCAAAATCAAGAAGCCATCCAAAAGCAGATCTTTTGGACTTCACAGAGGAGTTGAGAGCAAGCAAACAAACAAACAACAAAAATAAAACCGGAGTCTTTTGAGAATGTGAAGAACCGTGCAGAATTCTGCTCCAGTATTTTCCCAAGGGATTTGCTAATATTTGCACGGTGTAGAGGCTAAGGCTCTGCAATGACAGATTTGGGAAGCTGAATGGACATGTTGGCATTCTGATGGTGCCCAGATCCATGAAGGCTGAGTGGCCTTGACATGCCTAGACTGTCAATGGGACCCCCATGGATACTACCTAGAACGGGGTGTAGGCATCATATCAAAACTGAAACTGGCCTCGGGTTACAGAAGCCCGAGTCTTTGCATTTAGATGCTGGCTCTTATTCTGCTGTCTTCCAGAAAAAGGCTGCCTCTCTTCCAGAGGAAGATAAAGTTCTCCAGAGCCTCTGTAATTTCCTTTCATACAAAATGCCCATTCTTCAATAAAAAATTACTAGATTCATCAAAAAAATGATACCAAAAGGAAAGAGAGACAACAAAAACAGAACCACAAATTATCAGGGTGAAAAGCAAGACTCCGACCTCTGCAGACAGCAGACAGCAGACAGGTGTGGGGCTGCCACGGGGGCCAGGCTGTCCGCAGAGCACCACTTCCACTGGCCAATCAGCCCGGACTGGGCTGCCCTCTGGGGTTTCAGGGCTGTGGCTCTGCCTTATACGCAGCGTGTAGAGTAATAAGGCAGATACGACACAGCGTCTAATAGGGACTGACACCATCTGCCAATATCTATCAAATCTTGAACTTTTTTTAACTTTATTCTTAACTGTTTTACTTTTACTCTTATATCCAAGGACATTGTAGTCAATCAGTTTGATCTCATTCCAATATTTTGAGTGGAAAGAGAAGGGACAGGGAGCACCTTAAAGTATTTTATTCCTTCTTTTTTACTTTTAATGAATGAGTGAAGCCCATATGTATCCGCAAGCCATGTTCTCTTTCTCCAAAAGATCACTGGATATCGAGTGCTTGTCTTGCGTTCGCAGTGCCTGGCACGGTCAGGCCCAACAAAGCTCGGTGAGCTTCACTGAATGTGTTATCGACGGGCCCTGAACCACCAACCCTTCCTGTACGGGCAGACTCTTCTTGCTGGATAAGGAAATGAGAGAGAGCTAGACGGCAGGTAAGTAGGCAGGCAGGCAAGTAGAGCCTAAAGGAGAAACACTTAACTGCCAGAGGCAGAAGGATGGAAGCGCGCCCCCACTTTCAGCATCCATGTGAAAATGCTCGCCTTTCTTGCACTGTGTCACATACTATCTACAATTCTCTGCCTGCCCGTGTTCTTCCTGTACCCGAAGTGCCCTTCTAGGTCCCCTAAACTTTACACATTATAGTCTCCTCATTCTTCAACATGCACAAAAGCCACCTTGTCTGAAAAGTCTTTCTCTCCATCTGCAGGCAAAATTATTCATCTTTTTCTGCTTTTAATATTTTGCAAATATGTCTCTTACAGCAATGATCATATGGTAAATATTCACTTACAATTATAAGTAAAATTTTGTGTATTTAGGAAAGGTACTAAATAAAGCATAGTATTAACATAGCTTTTTAATAGGTAAAATTAATGAAGCCTTGATAAACTTGTACACACTTGTTTCCCTGGGTACCAACCTTAGCACATAACTTCCTTTATACATTAAATAGGAATGTTTCTGAGAAATCTCCAATTGCTTGTGTCTGTGTAACTTGTTTTAAATTCATTTGATAACATTCATTAAATAGTCATTATATGATGCTATATATTTTCTGTATTTTTGAATTTCATAAAGGCAACGGCTATTTTATTCACTTTTTAATCTTCAGAAGGCCTGGCATACAGTGACGCTCAATATATGTTCGATGTGTCCCATGATAATCTGGGCAACATTTGCACATTTGGGAATCACCTGGATCTAGGACAGCCTGAGGGTTATTTGGCTGTCACTGAAATGCTGTCCTTTGTTTAGTAGCAAAGGAAATTTTCTTTATCTCTTGAAACACTATTTGATAATGTCTTTAAACACACAAACATACATACATATATATATATATATATGTCTGCATCTATCTATCCCATTTGATATTAATATCAGTATTAAAAAACCAAATGGTGACTTACACTCTGAAACATGCAAATGTAATAGCCTTCCATGTCGCGTAATAATTTAGGTGTATCTGAGGGGATTGCGTAAGACCGGTCACAATAACCGCATAGCTCAATCTTCTAGTAATATGTGTAAATAAATAACTCTCACATGTTGCCAGTGTATAAGGCTGAAATTCCATGAAAGACAACAGATTATTTGGATATCTATGTTACAAGCTAAGGAATGTGTAGACTGCATTTTGCCTAAACATGTATTTTTAAAAAGGACTCAGGAAAGTTTTAAACAAGGCACTCAAGAATTTCGGAAGTTAGATGCTCCCTCCAAGCACTGCAGACGACCCTTCAGCACACAGAACCCACCGAGCCCCCCTCCCTGCCCTCTTCAGGAATGTCCTTCTGACATTTGGGCGGGAACACGGAAGGGTGAGCACTAGAAATGCCTCGCTGTGCAGAATTCCTGCTTGGTCCATTTACTCCTTTAGAGGAAGACACGTGTCATGTGTCAGCTGCTAGCCACAGACAGTTCTTCTGCAAATCATTAAAATCTGGGAGAGGTGAGAAGAGAGAATCCCAAACACAAAACAATTTGGTCCAAGATTTTGAGACAAGTATTTGGCATGCAAGGTATTCACAGCTGAGTATCAGGAAGTGACTCGGAAACAGTGGCTTATGCCCATTAAGGACAGGTCTGAACCCTTAATGGAGGAAAGAAGCACAGAATATTCCAGGACTCAGCGCCAAAGGGGAGGGTGTCATTGGGACCATGGAGTGTGGAGCAGCCTTTCCAAAGCACCCTCCGTTCTGGGCAAGTCTAGAAATAAGCCTCCCCATTCAAGCTGTGTGGCTGAGAGAGAAAGATACTGGGTGAGACCCTGTTTTATCCCGGAATTGTACAGCTCTTATGTAGTGGGGTATGAAAACCACTTTTCTTCTCTACTCTGTTTTGCTCTCCCTTTTGGTCTTCCTGCTTTGAAAAGGAGGGGGTACTTTGGCTTTATCCACGTGGTGTGAAAGGCAGGCTTGAGTGCAAGTGTTTGCACCTGCGTGTAAGGAGCTGTGGGTAGTACCTTCCAGTGCGTGCCAGTGATGGGGAAGCCTGGCCCCCAGGTGCTGCCCTCACAGATTGTGGGGCTAGGCCATGATGAAAGGCTCTGCACATCTCTCCCCACCAAGTCCACGGGCCAGTTGTGTCAACCGTAGGGAGTCCCACATGAAGACAGCAAAGGCTTTGCACGGAAATAACTTCTTTGCCTACTGGGACCAGGCCAACCTGATCCCAAAGTGTTCACAATCAAACAAAACTAAGAATTGCCCAAAACATGCCTCACCATGCTAAGGACACGGGCACTGAGAGGGATGGCTGTATAGATGGAACTGGCAATCAAACAAACCCCACATTGTCAATCAAAGAGGCACTTCCCAGCCAGAATGCAATATACAGGCCTCCTGCCTAAGGGATGGAGGCCTTTGTCTACCTTGACACTGGCCCTCTCCTCCCTTGAAGTGCATTCATATAAAATTTTCACTCTGCTTTGCTACTGCACTGCCTTGCAGTTCTTTGTTACGGGGAGGAGAACCCACAACCCATAACAGTATTGGAGCAGAACCCATCCAAATGACCTCATTTCAACTTGATTACCTCTGTAAAAGTCCTGTCTCAACTGAGGGTCCACTCTGAGGAATGCTCTCCCAACCGTTCTCCATTGTAACTACCTTAACATAATCACATGTCAACGTGGACTTCTATTCAGGGTCTGTGTATGACCTGAAATTTCTGATGCAATTGATACTGCCATCATCATCATTGTAAATAAAGCCTTCCTCCTTCTCCCTCTCTCCCTCCCTGTCTCCTCTCTCTGTTCCTTCTAGAATATCTTAAAATATAAGAGTCTGGCCAAGTTCATATATTCTGATTCTGCGATTTAGACATAATGAACAGATGCATGAAGTTGCAAATCGTTTTACTAATTCATTTATGCCAACATGGGGTAGACACAGGGAAAAAAGTGAAATAATAAGAAACCCTGGGGAATTTTTTAATGTAGTCATGCATGAGTAGCTGTAGCTCTGAGTGCCTTTCAGACAATTTATGTTAGGAATACGTAGGAAAGTTTTCTCGACCTGTCCTTGATTCCCAGGGGCCAAGGAACATGCCAATTCTTCCCGAGTTTTTAATTTTTTGAATGTTGCTCTGAGTGTCACTCAGGAATCTGCAGTTGGTCTACAGCCTCAAGAAGAAATGGACCTTCTGCCAGTCCTGAGAGTGGTTTCCATTTCCCCTTTTCTGAGAAACCTTAGCTGTCACTGCATTTTAAGCACATCTTACCCACTCTGGGCTATTCTTCCGAAATGCTGCAGAGCTTTGTCTGAGGTAGTGAGCAGGCTTTGTTTTGCAAATAAACCGGATACCTGGGGCTGCCTTCTTTTTTAATCTCTCCCAAAGGGAAGATGCTATTTTTAGACTCTTGAGAGTCACCCACTCCGTCTCTATTAGAAGCAGAGAAACTGCAGAGCTATTTTGAGGGATGTAACAGTGTCAGGATCAGCCTGAGAGGCGCTGGGAGCCCCGTGCAGGGGGCAGGCTTCTGACCCATCCCAGGCTCTGCTTGCTCCCCCTGCTTCCAACTCCTTCATCTTCTCAGCCTCTGGGGGACGAGAAATCTTTCCACCATCAGCAGGTTCTCTTGCTCAGAGTTCTCCAAAGTGGGGGCAGACATCGATACGATAGGCCCGAGTAAACTTGCATTGGGGCTGTGAGCCTGTGGCGGAGCCAGGTTCCCTGCTCTGAGGCTCTATTAGTAGGCTTCACGTAAGTCGCCTGAGTGAAGGGACAGCACCGACCTGCCCAGCCACAGTTGGAGCTTCCGCCTTGAGCCATATCCACATCACATGCTCGCCCTGGTCACTTCCCTGCCCTCGCGCTTTTCTTCTTATTCGTTTCTGATTACATGCAATTCAATTAGTCAACAGAATTTCCCATATTCACGCATACCTTCCTCACTTGCAGGGTAGAGTCAGAGAGCAAAGGGAATCCAACATGCTCTAGTGGGACTTAGGGGCAGTCGATTTATTGTGAGGTACCGTCTCTTTGTGATGGGAGCAACCGTCTTATTTCAATTACTGATCTAATCACAGTGACTCACCAAAATAGAGACTTCATATAGGTGTGAAGTAGCATTATTTTAAGGTATTATTATAATAGTGTATTTATTAATAAAAATGTTGAAATATTTAATATTGGTTCACTGGATACAAAAGAGATCTGACTGCAAGTCCTTAACTAATAATCTCGTTAAGCATGGTTATTCTAACACTACCCCCAAAAGTTACAGGCAGCTGTGATGATCAGAATTAATAATCCCACGTTCTTTTCTCGACTAGGATGTAAACTGCGCCTGTCCTTTGCTACTGGTAGGCCCCTAAATAGCATCGATTAGAATGTAAAATTGCGTGCTAATGATGTTACTCATTAACATACATTTTTTAGTGCATCCCATTTTAGATATGCAAATACATGGGTTAGCTGACTTGCTCCAAGACAGAGTCAAGAACGCACCTCGAGAGTCAGCTGAATGGTCAGTTCCACTAAAAATGCCATGAAAATCTTCTAAAACTAGTGCACCCAACCCTCAGAATCAAAGGAAACATTGTACCCCTGACTCTCGTATCCACAAAAACAGGAAATGCCATCCTGGAAGGGGGATGGGGGAGCAGGGAGTCCAGCTGCTCCAAACGCTCCTTCCCAGCTGACTGATGACTGGGTGGCACTGGAAAGGGAAGAAGGAAGAAAAAGCATTAGAGCCACCCTTACGTTTACAGTTGCATTTTGTTTTCTTTCATGTTGACAAATGGACAGCATCTGCAAAGGAAATTTCCATTCACCTCCCTCTCTCCCTAAGCAAATCTTTCTGTGATTTAGTATTTGATTACCCCAAAAAGAACTAAGTAGGCATAAGACAAGTTTTCATGCTGTGTTTCATACATGATGTTTCACAACCAAAATAACCATCTTCTAAACAGGGGTGATAGCAAAGATTCAAAAAAATTGTAATGCATGACATGGTCAAATTTTAGAATCAGAAGCTGTGTGAAGATTCACTTATAATTTCCTAGTATTTTACTCTTGTGTTGTGAGTGTGGGAATGACTGAATCCTGTACTGCTCTTCATGATTAACAGAGGGAGACAAGTTGTAAGGCAAGGCTATTTGCAATATTATGCAGCAAACCAACATAAATGCACGGTTGAATCTTTACTCAAACATTTTTTTTAATGTCTTAAAGAGAAATTAATGCTTGAAAGCATGTGTTTCTGATACACAAACCACTGCAGTCCTCACCCTTATACAGTCCCTACCATCACGAGCAGTCTTCATGCACAGAACTGTGGTTTACCTTGCAGGCAATTAAAAAAGCTACACCCCTTGATGTTGCCAGCATGACGTTCTCTATGAACTTTTCTAGGTCAAACACGTCTCACTGCCTTGGAAGCACCTTGGCCATCAGAGATGGGTCCCTTTCAAGTGTGCTCTATCATTACAAGTTTTACTGGGTCATTATTTTCTGACCCTTGACCTGTGAGTCTGTATGACTGTGATGGATGGGAGCTTTGTAACCAATATCAGGTGATTTATTTATAGTGTCCTCAGGGTCAAGAGAAATGATGGCTTCCTTGTTAAGCTTTGGATTTTTAAGAATTCTGTTTAAATCTGATGGTTTTGTTTGTGAAGTTGAGGCCTTGCTGCTGATGGCATCTGTGGGTTCATGCTGAATACATTTGTAAATCAAAGGCCAAGGCCCGGAGCCGGAGATGGCCTTGATCTGAGGCCCATCAGGTTCAGAGTGAGCATCAGGGCCGCCCAGCCTCAGACAGAAGGTGAGAACGGGAGGGCCTGCCTTGCTTTCTTCAAAGTCCCCACATACATGATCGGTGTCAGAGGTAAGATTTAAAACAATCCTAAAATTCCTCATCACAAGGAAAATTAGATTTTTTCTCTTTCTTTTCTTTTCTTGGTTTGTATCTACAGGAGATGATGATGCTAACTAAGCTTATTGTGGTGATCATTTCACAATAAATGTAAGTCAAGTCATCATGCAGTGCACCTTAAACTTACACAGTGATGCGTGTCATCACATCCCAATGATACTGAAAGAAAAAATATACATATGGTTTCTGCCCTTAAAAAGTAACGGAGAAGGACTGGGGTGCTTGGCCCTCAGGTCATCTGGCCTTCCTGCACCCTCTCCATCCAGGCCTCACCAGCGTCCCGCGGCAGAGTACCTGCCTTCCGTGGGACAGAGGTCATTTGTCCTTTGGCATGAGGGGCCTCCAATAGTCACAATTCTGTTCAAGGCCCTTGTCTATTTGGCTGCTTCTGAAAGGAGCTTTATTGCTTTGATCTTGAGAAGAGATTGAAGCTGAATTTTATCAGATACGAAAGGAAACCAGTTTTGTTTGTTCAATTTTGATAACCCCTGAAGGGACTGGAGGCAATGAGTTAATATCTCTAAGCCTTCAAGTCCACCTTGACTTAGACTTTCCATTTTAAATTGTTCTCAAAACCTCTTTTTTTCTCCCTCTCTGCAAGAATATTACTTCTTATATTCATCCATTCTTTCCTGAAACATAATACAGAGGCCACTGATGTTTAACCATAGGGCCAATATTGCAAGAATGAATTAGTTAATATTTGTAAAGATCTTTGAAGATAAACAGATCATTTTCAGTGTCAAGCATGCCTCAATTACTGTGTATGATTGTCTTTAATGTGTTTTCGATTTACACTTGGCCGACGCCCACCGGAGCTGCGGGGACCGGGCTTCTGGGCCTTCCTCCTCCTACGGCTTTGCTGTGACCCAACGCGGGGCAGAGGCTTCCATGTGTGTTTGTTGGGAGCATTAACAGTCAACTCTAATTCCATCTGTCTTTCATGAGGGCAGCTTTCTAGGACTTCATGAAGAGGAGAGAGGCTCATGGAAGCTGTGTGCTTTCCTGGGAGAATTTCTTCAAAATGCAGTGGATTTAAGTCTTCTTTGGTGATTAATCAGAAGCAGTGTATGAAACTGGTTTTCCCCTTCCTCCGCTTGGCCCCATGGAATGTCTTAATTAAAGCACGCTACCAATGAACCTTCAGGTGAAATACTGCTTGCTTAGAAGCTTCAGTTTTAATGTAACAAACAACTCTTGTGCTCCAAATGCTGAGGTCTCCAGATACAATAGCTGTCATTGGTTATAAAATAAAACGCAGAATAGGATTTTTCTCAATAGACAGCAAAGCACTCATGTGGGCAGGAAGGAGACATAACTATGTTACTTGTGTTCCAAACAGGAGTTGTTTTAGAGAGATGTGGGCAGAGAAGGCCAAGAAATGAAGAAAAATCATTCTGTGAAGGAAGAGTGAACAAATTTGGGTGATTGCATGTATTTCCTTCTTTATCTACTCATTAGACCCTTAAGGAAGCAATTATTGAATACTTACTTTATTCTTGCACAGTGGAAGGTCCTGAAAACAAACAGGAATAAGTCCCTGAAATTAAGGATTCCACGTTCTGGTTATTAGGAGAGATGTAGGAATCCAGTGGCCAAGTTAAAATGATATAGGATTAACACAGACCATGGCAGGTTGACAGAAGAATCGGGAGAAAGAAGGTAAAGAAGGGAGGGAGGGAAGCAGGGAAGGAGGGAGGCACCCAGTGGGCGACTATGATAATGTTTGGGCCAAAAAGGAAGTGGAAGGGGTCTCTGATTTGGTTAAGAAAATGCTGCGCAGGATTTTGATGTAGAGACATGAAAGTGGCACATTCTCACAGAAATACAAAATTGACGCTAAAATATCAAAACTCAGGTGTGGGTGGTTGGTCAGAATTAGAGATTTTGCTCAAATGAAAATAACTGAAGCAGCAAGTAAACATACACTCCCCGAGTGAGAAGGTTACAAAGACAAAAGCTGTAGGCGAAGGGTGGAAAATGTTGAGCAGTAGTGAACAACAGGCATTTAAGACCCAGGAGTGCAGGCTTGGTAGAGACAGGTGACAACATCACATTCACACATAGGCTGGTCCCACCTCAACAAGTAGAATGACCAGGGCATATATGATCACAAACCCTCTTCCTCCAGTTGTGAAAAATTCAGTTTATATTTCTAAATGCACAACTAAAACGAGCTCTGGCTGATTAACTGAGTTAAAGAGCTCTTAGCAAAGGCCCCGACAAGATGATTTTTGACAGCTTACTCGTGCAGCAAGCTGTGTTTTGTTTCTTAATCAAAGACTCCTTTGCCAGAAACATTCTACAACTTCCTGGAATCAGGTGATGAGGAGGGACAGGTGTACATCCACCATGACTAATGATGAGAGTAATTCAAACCCTGGTGGCAGTGGGCCCACAGTTTCACATATGAAGAATATCACATTAAAACCTAAATAAAAGGGATGTGTTCTATCTGGTTCAAATATAGATTTCCTTTTTTTTTTGTCAAAGCTAGAAAAAATATGCACTCTGATGCAAATATATTTGCTAGGTATTAGTTATCTATAAAACTGAAAATTCAGTTGTAAGTTTAAAGTGGATTTCAAAAGGTACTGGACAAGATTGGAAAATCCAAAAGGAATAAAATTTTATCAATTGTCCTCAGGAAAGATTTTCTTTCCCCTAGAAAATAATAACTTGGTTCTGTTCTTACAAATGGACCTTTGTAGAGCAGATATTCATTTCTTCTAAAAGCACTGAGACTGCCTTTTTTTATGCAATTATATCTTTGTTTTAATTCAACTTTCAGAGGGTCTTAAGAATGTTTTATGCATTCATGTCTGGATCAGATATCAACTGATCAACTATACATATGAGAAAATATACTTAGTCTGTGGTTGAAATGAATAAAAATGCTCACTTTACTCTTTCCCATTTTCTTATTTCCTGAAAAAAATGAGGTACTCAGGAAAAAATCCATGTGGTAACTACTCACTCAGGATATGTAATTATTGTAGAATCGATGCAAAAAAAAAATCCAAAATTCCATGAGAGCAAGAAAACCTGATCTGTTGAGGGATCTATTCTCAGTGCCTAGAATGGTACCTGGTACATAGTAGAAGCTCAATAAATATTTTTAAAGGGCTAAATTAATAAATGAATGAACACATATTATCATGATCTGCTGATTGGTTCTGAGCTTTCTGCCTGAGTGTGTCTAGCAAACATTTCCTGTGATGGCCAAACCTTTTCTTAATCATTAATAATTTGACTAAGCCACAGAAAACAACCCTAAAGCAAATAGAGCATTCCTTTAACAAAGTACAAAACACTGCCACTAGAGGCATCCTAATAACTGGGTGCTTTATGTCATTACCAAGTTCCACTTTTTAAGATGAGTTTTCAACAAATAGGATTATTACTGTAAGAAATTATCGAGGAATTGGGCAAAGTTGTCCAAAATGAAAGTATACATATGCTCAAGTAAGGTTGACAGACATATGTGATGTTTTTAAAGGAGACATTTTGGGCAATCAAGATCTATTCTTGGCCCTAGAAAGTTGAGAGTAAGGATGCAATTACCAAGAAAACATGTGTTGGAACCACAACATAAGGATAAAAAGTTGGTTGAACTGAAGCTGGTTTAAATCATACTAACATTTATCTTATTCTCAACAGTGTTCAATTTCATAACTCCTGGTGTTTTCAATAATGTCTAAGATTATTGATTTTATTTCTTTTTAAAGAAACTCATCCCCCAGTTATACTCTGAGGTTTTAAATATATTATCATCAGCATGAGCCCTCATTTGGCTTTGAACAACAATAAAACATCATTTCACTGTTAGACTGTAACAGAAAAGAAAGAAGGTACAAATAAAAACATGTTAGATTTCCAGATATTCCTCAAAATTCCAAGGACAGGAAGGTGTTTTAAAAAACACTAAATTATGGAATCAATCTAATCCCTCATTTTAAAGCAGAAAGAAACATCAGTAATTTCATTAACATGGCAAGTGTTCACGGCAATGTTCCCACGGGTGTGACACAAATACACGTACAAACCACGCCATGTATGGAAGAGACCTCAGTATTTCATATTATTTTCAATTAAAGGTATTGGATATGAAAAACTTTGTCATGCAAAACAGTATTTATGGGATGACCTCTGAAATGTCAAACCATCAAATCATCAAAAGGACATGGTTAAATGGAAATAGTAAACTAAGAAATTAATCTAGAACAATTTGAGGAACTAAAACCCACAGGCTCATAAGCCACATTCAACCCATCAACTGTGTTTTTTTAATAAATAAAGTTTTATTGGAACATGAACTTCCATTCATTTATGCATTGTCTATTGTTTTTACTCTATAATGGCAGAGACCTATGTGGCCAAAAAGCTTAAAATATTTACTATTTGGTCCTTTATGGAAGAAACTTACTGATACCCAGCTAAAATATAGCACAGAGAGCCAAAGAAACAAAAATATCTAGAGACAAAAGGCATGATGCATATATTGAATCTCTAATATATCACTAAGAAGCAAAAGAGAGCAAATAAATTAGTAAATATGTGAATAATTCTGAATAAACATTGACTATGAAATTCAGTAATTACAGCAATGAATATAATTGGATGTCCTTATAAAGAAATGGAATTAAAATATCTGAATAAAATAACATGTAAAATGAAATTGTAATGATTGATATAAAAGTGGTCTAAGTATCTTGTTACTACTCAGGAAAATGATGCATATATTGTCTAACTTTAGCCATGTTTTTAAGTTTGTATGCTGATATATAAGGGTAAATGCAAAAGATACTTTAAAAAAATAGATATAAAAACTTATGGTAGGCAACCCCAAAGGGAAACGATTGTGCTAAAACTGTAGAGAAGATAGATGGCAAGTAAAGGAATCTGAAGAATCCAAATGGAGGCAAGGAAAGAGAACATATAAAGAGAAGAAAAAATGAATAAAAAATAGTATTCATAAGATGACAGAAATAAACTAATAAACTATTAATAAACCATTAATATATGCATCATCAATAAACCATTAATAATAATGTAAAAAACTAAAATAATTTTTTAACGGACAGAAATTGTTAGACTAGCTAAAAACAACTGTAATGGTTAATTTTTTGTGGACCTTGACAGATACATGGGGTGCCCAGATATTTGACCAAATATTATTCTGGGTGTTTCTGGATGAAATTAACAGTTCAATATGGAAAGTTAAGCAGATTTCCCTCCATAATGTTGGTGGGCCTCATCCAATCAGTTAAAGGGCTGGATAGACTAAAAGGGTGACCCTTCCCTGAGTAAGGGAGAATTCTGCAGCAGATTGCTTTCAGACTGGGACATCAGCTCTAGATCTCTAGCCTACTGCCCAGCCTGCAAGTCTGGGCTTGCCGCCAGCCTCAATAATTGTGTCAGCCATTCCTTCTTTTATATATACATCTCCTATTGGATCATTTCTCTGGAGAACTCTAATAAAACAGCTACATGTATTGTTCCAATAAAAATATTTAAAATTACGGAAAAAATTAGTTAAGAGAGAGTAATTATTTATTGATCAAAGGCATAATTCACCAGGTAGATGTATAGCTCTTAAAAGTATATACGTATAAATATATACATCAAGCAAAAATTAAAAGAACCAAAGTGACAAGGTGAAAAAAACAACAAATATAAAGGAAATTTTTAATATGCCTTTCTCAGAAAATCAGATAAAGCAGCCATGACTTTAATCAAAGATCCAATTTGAGTTTAACATCCAAGACGTGTTTTTTCACTCTTTCTTTAACTTTCTCTCTTACTTTTTCAACACATGATACTTTAGAGTAATAAATAATTTAGAGTAATAATTTAGAGTAAATAATAGAAAATTTAGAGTAATAAATCATCATTTAACTAAACTTCCATCATAATCCAGATGCAAAAGCCAGAGTCTTCTGCAAGACTGTAGATATATTTATTTTCAGGGTCCAGTTTTCCAAAGACATCTAATAAGAGTATTTGCAATTATGTTACAAAGTAGAGGCAAATACTAACTTGATTAGGCAATGATTTTTAAGCAAGAAGTATAAAGATTTCTGCTGAATTAGGATTATTTCCAAGGAAGATGTTTGGAAAGTAAAATTTAAGTGTAAGGGTACTGCTCAAGACCTAGATGATAGATCATAAGGCTGAATATTAATTTTGGATGCTATAAAGAGAAAATGACGATCATGTTGGGTTTCCTCAGCTTAAAAGGCTATCAGTCGTGTTATTTAGATCATAGTTTCTCTTTATCACATCAAAGTTTAAACAAAAGCTGTTTCATTGAAGAGTAATATCATTTTAGTATCAGTATATAGATATATCATTCTTAAATTAAGCAGTTTAATTTTAGAAGAATCACATCTATTTTCACCTATTAAGTGACTCTCCCATCAAAATAAAGTCTTCAAAGAAAGTCAATTGAATCCACCAAATTGAGGTCCAAAGAGAATGAAATAGGCTTTGCCATTCATCATCTACCCTCCTACCCACCCATCCAACCACCTGTCCATCCACCTTCCTATCCACCCATCCATCTACACACCCTACCCATCATCCATCCATCTTCTATCCATCCTTCCATCCATCCAGCAGTTTATTAGCAGCTACTACGTGCCAGGTACTGTTCTATGTATGTTAGTAAATAAAATAACAAAGTCTTTGCTATTGCGGGCCTTATGTTCTAATGAGTAAAGACCGAAAAACAGATGTACAGGTGCACATTTACCTGCTTTGGTGGTAAATGACAGTGGGCAATGGTTTCTGGCTAATTAACTTCTTGAACCTAAGAAATTTACTCTTGATTAGGTAGGTCCCTCACTACCTTGCTCAGAAATCCTCTTACAACTAAGGTGCAGAGAACCCTGGGGTCACAATATAGGGAGATGTTATCCCACAAATTATCAGCACAAGGGAAAGCAAGTATTGAAATTATGTAGACAACAGGAATACTTAGGAAAGTAGACTTTTTCATAAGAAGAGAGCATTGGTACAGGTAGTAAAGTACTGAAAGAACATGTTTCTGAAGGAATGGGTTGGGACCTGAATAACTGAATTTTATACTTAGATCAGTCTCCATAGCCCATCTAGGTAACTTACTCCTACTTGGTCTTGTCTGTGGGACCTTGATGCTCTGAAGTTATACAGCTGGTCTAGGAAGAAAATACTTAAGGTGAGGAGACAATGTGGGATGGAGGAGGGGAGAGTTAAATTGGGAAAGGAACTCAAAATAATACGATGGATAGCATTTCATAAATATTTATTGAGCAAAGGAGGTAGGCGCTTCTACCCAGTTTAAGAATGATTAGTGCTAGACATTTTTCCTAGTTTAATTATTTTTGAAGCATGAACAAATTCTTTCCTCTTACTCTTTTCAAACATACAAACTCTATACCACTCTTCTCAACTCCTTCCCCAATTCTTTCCCCCTGGTATTTCCTGGAGAAAAATATTGGCAGTTTTTTAAAATAATAAAACTAATTAATGACTTAAAATAATTTTAATTGCTTCAATTTTGACTATTATTTCCTCCATTAAAAATTTAAATAAAACGAGTGATTAGATATGACAAAATAAGGTACAATAGGCCTCCAAGGGAACTAAAACAGAAGCAAATACTTTTAAGTAATACTCAAAGTTAGATACTTCTGAAAAAAATTACACTAATACTTTTAATGATATTGCCAACTTCATGCTCACTCATACCAATCTGGTACTTCCATTCTTAAGCTGGATTTGATATTGGAAGAATCTAGGTCAGCTGTTTAAGGCACAAAAGCAGCAACTTTTATTTAAGCAAAAGGATCCTGTCCTTGCTTCTTCAAACAGTGGCATGACATAAAACATCGATGAAATGGAAATGGGAGCCCTGCCTGGAGATTAAGAGCCTTACCCATCTATTGCAAGATAAGGTGGTTATAAACCGGAGGGCCTCAAGTCTGCTGCACATTTTAGAAGAAGCATATGAAACCTTTTTCCAAATAGTGCAAACTTAGAGGGAAGGAAGGAAGGGAGGGAATCTTGCCGGCCTCTTTTTTTGGTCCCTTAAGCAAATCCACATGAATGAAAATTTGAGTTGACATCGCTGTCTTTGAACTTTTATCTTTGTCATGAGGTTTTTGAGGTCTGAGACCAACAGTCTGATTTTCAGACTGGGTTTACCTCCGGGAGCATTCGTCTATGACACATGGTGATGCAGCCCACTCCCTCCCAGGGGATTCAAACCTTTGTCCTAGAGGATGAGAGCCAGATTGCCACCATTGTGCCTCAGCGAACACATTTATGAAACACCATCAAGGTGACTTACAACACCTGAATGGTCACCAAAACCGGAACAACTATGAAAGGTAAAACAGCGTTGCCTTCCCAGTAAGAATGGATTCACAGGCATCAGTAGAATCTTCTAGAGATACCACCTGACACAGCTGTCAATATCCCTCATCTGCTTATTTTCAATAGCATTTACTCCTAACATCACCATCCTTAGGTAGCAGAATTTGAGAAGAAAAGATGTTTTCTCGTGAATCTTGTTCATACACGTGAAGCTAGACCTACATTTTTCAGCAGAGGCAAAGCAAATGATACGGTGGACTATTTAAAACACGCAGTTGCTAAGTCACCTCTCACATTATTAGATGAGGTGCTGAAGTTGTCGTTGCGAATCTTCTGCTTATTCAAACTGCTTGTGGTTCAACAGAGCTGGTTTTCTTAGAAACTGTGGGAGGCTGGAGACCTCAGCATGGTTATGCCTGCAAAACTGAGTGAAAGTCAGGGTCCTGCTTGGGTTCAAACCTGTGGTCCAAGAAATATTTACCACATATGTGATTTGGTCCAAGGGCTTGAGCTTTGTCATCTGTGATTTAATGAATCTAAGTAAGGTATGTGGAGCCAAGCCCAGTATCTAGTATTTGCTCTAAATATGTTCAGTGTGATTAGAGTTTGAAGGATCCACAAAGTGCCTGAGAAAATAGTTTCTAGCCTAAATTATAAATCATCCCTGTACGTTTGCTCTTCCTTCATACATCCAATAAGATATTAAATAAATACTAGCTGCATTTGTTCTTAAAGTGCACTCTTTGGGGGCACCATTGGGCCTTCCTTGTGGCTTGGAATTGAGCCAATGCCGTTTTGAAAGGTCCGACGGCGCCCTTGCATTACACAGGCACAAAATCAACCTCACCTGGAATTTATTTGTATGCACATTTAATTAAGCATTGCCTTTTATCTTTTTTTTTTTTTTTTTTTTTTTTTTT
>JAQQAC010004068.1:611618-807905 GCA_029783875.1 Phataginus tricuspis | reverse complement strand
TTTTTTTTTTTTTTTTTTTTTTTTTTTGTAAAGCCTTATAGGTATAAACTGACATGGCTACAATCCAGTAGCTTGTGTTTCTGGGTCCTGGAGGCATGAGTAATTTAGAAATTCATTGGAGATTGATCATCTCATTCAGACAGGCTTGTTACTATTCCTTACAGACTTACTCATTTATTAATATGTCATAGGTCTCTTTAGGCAATAATTTTTCTCATCAATTTAATGTGACAAGACTTGCAGTTCTATAGTTTCATATTATCCCCAAATTTGATGATATCACACGTGTACAATGAACAAAGATTAATTATACAGTTAGCTACTGTCCTGTTGCATTTGAGGAACTCCACATAACATTACCCTAAAAAGCCTCTCTCAGAATCGCAGCGACACCCTGCTGTTCTAGAACGGGACATTATTTTTGAGTGATTTTTTTTTTTCTGTTTTTTTCTTAATGAAGACTTCCTTTGATTCCAGATGAGTTTTACATTTAACTGCATGCCTGCTCTATAAACAGTGTTTCTCCAACCGGCTCTGATGTTATTATGGCTGAGGCTGTAGAACACCCCTCGGTGTGATGCCCGAAATTGCATTCAGATGGTAACAGTAAGATTTACTAGGGACAAGACATGGAGGGAAATTTCTCCTACAACCCAGTTTTTCTTCTCTTTTCCGAGATGGTGGTCCGCCTGTGGGCTTCATAGTTATGGAGGCACTTTGAAAACGCTAAAGGGATAAAGCAATGGCTTCAATCCCTTGATCATCACAATTAAAAAGTCTCCTCTGGCATATTTAAAGAAACATTGCACTAAATGCTTCATGTATTCAAAATGAAACCTAACGTTTTGCTAAAGAGATCATTTTACTTACTGAAAAAAATATATTATTTTTTAATGAAGAGAATAATTCTGTTTTAAATAGTGAGCTCTTTCAATTTTACTTAATTTGCTATGAGAGCTGAAGAAGAAAATATATGAGGTTCAGGAAGCTAAGAAGCCTTAGCATTTTTTAGAAAAGTTACCAAAAAAAAAAAAAAAAAAGAAAGAAAGAAAAGCATTAGCATATAGGTCTAAAAGTGTTGCGTGTTCTTTTATTGAAATATTATGTTACTTGTCAGTATGAATTTTTATAGTAAAATGAGACTTGCTGTAGCGTGGAAAGAGGTGGAAAGCCTTCAAGTCTTGCCTTTTCCCTTGTTGCCGATGTACAGGAGGCGCCTGCGCGCAGCTAGTGCTTGGCATAGTGACCGGTTCCTATGTCGGTTTCTTAGCTCACCCCAAGATTTTTAAAATATATATCCTAAAGTTAAAAGAATTATTTCAATATTGTTACTGTTTGGCTTTTCGCCTGGATAGACTCAGCCTGGCTCTGGCCTGCTGGGTGAGGGAATCCCTGCTGTGTCCCCTGGAAGGGGGGTGAGTCAGGTCCTGCAGATGCTCTGAGATTTAGGGGATTAAAAGCAGCTGAGAAAATGAGTACAAATATGAGCAATAATGAGATAGATTTTCTTGTCCCCCTCCCCCCAACACCAAATGACTTACTAATCCATTTTCTGGTTTCTTATGTTCCTTAGCTAAAAATGAGGCATTTAAATTTTATACAAAAGAGCCTTATCTAGAGTAAATTATAAATAATATGTGAATTATTTCACATAGAAAAAACCCTTGGTGTAACATAGCTTATATTTATGATGATGCAATTATGTGTTGGAATTGTATTAGCAAGTGGGACCTATAATTTTATTGTTTTGAAGGAATTTTTTTTTAAAGACTTAAAAACGTAATACTCTTCACAGGGATGTTATTATTCTCTGCTATCGCTATATGGCATAAATTTAATATTGTGTTGGAAGTCCAGTTCTGTTTATCCATAAACACAGGCACTTGGGACTCCTCGTGGCTCACGAGGCTCAGTGAATAAGTGCAGAAAGGGCAAAGGGCGGGATGCGAGCAGGGCAAAGACTTGAGCACACAGCCCATCGTCCTCTGTGAGCCAAACACATGGATGTCACTGGTGCCGCATTCCTCACATTCAAGTGCATTAGACCAGGTTCCAACGCATGGCCTGCTACCGACAGTTCTTAAACACAGGGTCGTTGTCCTGACAGCCACCCCCTGAGCCTGTTCGTATCAGCCTGAAAATCTTCTAAAACACTCTCCCTCCCCAGCTCTTGGAGATCAAATTTCCTGTAAAGCTATTCTACATGGAATTCCTTCAAAATGCTCATCACTTCTAGTCTCAGACCCAACATCACTCTTTCTTGGGCCCTGTTTCCTATTTGAATATTTGCAGGCAAATTTTTCAAACATGGTATGTGATATATACATTTCCTGAGTCACTGCATTTCTGAAAGTACTTGTTTCTCCTCACACATGCAAGGATGGTATTTTGGTTGGGTATAGAATTCAAAATAATCCCTATCTCCCCCAACTTCTGTGGACACTTTTGCACTTTTTTCTTCCACCTAATATTGATAATGGAAAGTCTGAGGGAAACCTAATTCTGACTCAAAGCTGACCTGTTCTTTATTTCTGGTCATGTTTGGACTTTTCTTGGCATATTGCATCTTCAATCTAGGTGCAAGTCTGTCGACATGCTTCTCTAAAACTCCACGTAGACCATTGGAACTTTGATGCTCGTACTTGTCTGCAAGTATGGTAAAAGCTGTCTCTCTGTTTATTTGATAATTCAAGCCTCTCATTATTTTTATTCTCATATTCATAAACTCTTAATTGGATCCTTTGTATGTCTTAATATTTCATTCTATCCTTCATACTTCTTGTTTGTGATATATTTTGCATGTTCCCTTCTTTATTTCTGAAAGTATGAGAATGATTGGAAACCCTTCTATTGTTTGTAATTTTACAGACTGTGTTTTAGTTTCCCAAAATACTTACTTGCTTATTTTCATAGTAATATTTTTAGGCATAAAATATTTACTATATTATCTCTGTTATCATCTCTTTTTAAAAAAGCTATTTTCTGTTCCTTGAATCAGTTTTGTTTTTCTCCAGATCCATGCTTCTATTGGTTCATCTTGGTAACTCACTTTTAAATTCAAGAGTTTTCTTCAAATAGATAGATTATTTGCTCATCTTTGTGAATCAGATTATTTGGTGCTCTGTTCTTTTTATGAAAGTGTATGAGGATGTCTGATATTAGGCCACTCACCAGGATGTCTCTGATGTATGTGTGATAGGGCATCCTTTCCAGAACTCTCCCTGAAATGAAGTCTAACTTCATGGTCTGTGTGTAAGGGGAAGGTGCATTGGGCAGCAACCTTCATGTGGGTTTGTAAGTAGAGAGGAGGCTGTGGGGTGCAGGTGGGACTCTCCCCCCACATTTGGAAACGAAGTGGGCATATGCTGGGTGCAAACACCCACACTAGAAGTACTTTGCATCCCAGAATATGCAAATGTCCCTTTTTGGGGTGTAATTTAAGATCATTAAATGACACAGAAACAAAATAACCACAGAACAAGAGATGCTAGACTGATGGGGTTAGAGACATTTCCATTAGCCACGTCCACACCTGCTTCATCAATTCCTTAATGAGAAGCCATCAAACTCAAAATCACACATTTGCTTTATATCAGTGCAGTCATTACATGTACATGACAGCATGGCCAAATTAAATATTTGGTAAAGTTATTTTATACTGGAAGTTCAGGAAATTTCAATGATTCTTATTTCAATGTCATGGTAATACCTCAAATTCAATAACTTATTTTGTATTGTGCTGGATCAGGCAGAATTCAACTTGAAAATCACAAGTAAATGCTGGTATTCAGGGTGAGCAGACAAGAAAAGCGGTGCTCTTCAGGGATGTCTATTTTTCAAAGGCATTGCCCTCTGACTGTAGCCCGTATTTGATGCACGGGTAATTTAACACTCTGACATTCGTAACCTTGGATTCCCATGGAGCTGGCTTCAAAGACTCCCAAGCTATATGCAGTTCTATGAAGTAGTTTCGGGGTTTTGCACTTTTCACTAGAGTCTGTAAGGAATTCTTACCCCAGAGAGGTTTAAGAACCATTAGAGTAAAACTTTGGGAAAAAGAGTTAAGAGATTTTTAAGTGCGGAAAAGCGATTTTCCTTTAATTTGCAGCCATTCTCAAGTCCTCACAGCTTTTTCTCGCCAAGCAGGAAATGGAATGAAAGAAAGATTTTGGAAAGTGTAAGAAAAGGAAGAAGGACCAAAGGGCGCCGCGGGCAGCCTTCCTTTGCCCCCGCATTTCCTCCTCCCCCCAGAGTGGGGGCGGGGCTTAGCCGCGCTCCACCCGCCGGGCTCGGAGGAGGCGAAGCGCAGGGGGGCGGCCAACGGCCAGGAGAGGCGGAGCCAGCATGAGCATGGCGCCTGCTTGGAAGACAGAGGATTTAAAGGCGCTTGGACTAGACCTTCAGTAAGAAGCATCTATAATTCACTCAAATACATCAGCTATGACTTCACTAGGAGTCAGCTTCCTCTGCAAATACTCTTTGCTGCTCTGCCTTATTCATTCTTTGAAAAAGTTGATTTTACAACATACCATTTGGACCTTGACTCACTGACAATTTGATAAATAGCATCTCAGAGACACTCAGAGCCTGATAATATCCTTTGGAACCATCCTGAACAACTGTGTCAGCCTTAAAATGCAAATCAACCTTACAAGAAGGAGTAGGATGACACTGGGTGGCATGACAGCCCCCCTGAGAGGTTACTGTGCCAAATCCAGTCAAAACAAAGAAAGGACCGGCAAAATCAGAGTCAGCCTCCTGCTAAACAGCCTGCGTCAATTTACCCTGTCACGACTTTGCCATGACTTTGCGTCACCCCAAGGTGGTGCATGGGTGGCACTGCACCCAGGAGCCCACCACCTGTCACTTTCTCTGAGGATTTGCACCAGCACTCCTGCCTCCTGGCTGCGCAGGGGGTGCCAACTAGACACAAAACCAAAAACATACTTCCCATTTTCTGGAACAATGTCAGTGATTCTCACTGGATGCCTGAGCACACGCTTCCAAACCTTTTAAGCTGTTTTCTTGAAAAGTTTCCAAGCTGAAAACACACGTGTTAACATGTTCTTTGTCCACTCAACAAATGCCTATTGGACACCTCCTGACTACCAGGTGCTGAATATGGGTGAATGGGATGCAAAGGTGGCTGGAGTCCAGAAATCTTGCTGGCCTCAGAGGTCTATGTCTATGGGAGACCAGGTGCCTTCCTCCCCACCCATAGCAGCACTACAAAATGTGTGCAAAAACGCTGCAAGCACGTGCAGCAAATCTAGGACGGTGTTACAGTCGCCTGTGCAAACAGCCACAGCTTCTTGAGGAAACCGAAATCAGGAGGCATGTTAGGGTAAAACCCAGCTCCAACAAGAACAAAATATACTCTGAGAAAATAGCACATTTTACTTCCCTCTTACACAGAAGGCACCCACACTTTTTCGAGGAACTGCTTTCCCCCTGGAGGACAAGTGGAGCTAGAATTTGATTCTGCAGGTTAAGGTAAGGCCAGAGGGTCTACATTTCTGACAAGTCATCTTGCTGAAACTGCTTGTTCAGGGAACCATACCTTGAGAACCACCATCCTAGGGTATTTTTATCATTTGCAAGGCTGGTGCTTGCCCGCATCTTCAGGCTCCAGATAGCGGGACTGGGGCTTTGTGTATAGCCGCAGTTCTGGTCTTGTAGGGAAGAAAGCATTTTAATAAACAGTTAGCAGTGGCCTTCATAGGACTTCAAGCTAGGTGTGATATTATGACTTTTAATAAGAAATATATATTTGGTCTTTGCCCCCTTTTCTAGCACAGAGCTCCTAAATTCCTTGAAATTTCCTAACTGAAAAGAACATAAAGGTATCTTTTGCTATGTTAATGTGGTGACCTTTGGAAGTACCTAGGGTTGGGTGCTGGTTGCCTAGGGAACCAACCCACCAGCTTTGGGATTGGAGGATTGGAACTTTCAGTTCCATCCCTGACCTTCCAGAATGGGGGAGGGGCTGGCGGTGACTCAGTGGCCAGCGGCTAATGATGTAATCAATCATGCCTGTGCAATGAAGCCTTCATAACCCTTAAAAGGAGGGGTTTCAGAGAACTTCTGAGGGTGGTGACCATGTGGAGGTTGGATAAGAGTGGTGCCTGGAGGGGGCATGGGTGCTCTGTGTCTTCTCCAGACCTCTCCCTATGCATTTCCATCTGATGTTCCTACATTACATCCTTTCATAATAAACTGGTGACTGAGCTGTTTCCCTGAGTTCTGTGAACCACACTGGTGAACTAATCTAACCTGACAAAGGAGATGTGGGAACCTCTGATCTATAGTGGGTAGGGGCCCCCACCACTGAAATTGGGTGATTGAGAACGCTTTTGCCAAAGCAAAGGTCTGCAAACTGTAGCCCATGGGTCAAGTACTACCCACCTTTTTTCTGTAAGTCACTAAGTAAAGATTTATTGGAACACAGCTTCACACACTCTAGCAGCAGAGTCCAGTAGCTGCAGCAGGACAGTCCATAAAGCTGAGAATATTTACTATGGATCCTTTGGAAACGTGCACTTCTGCTCTGCAGCTGGGTGTCTGGCACAGGTTGTACCTTCTACTGACCTTAGGCCAGGCGAACCTTTGCTGTGTTGTATTTGTCCATGTGCTTCTGATTATCCCCGTCAGCGCACTGAAGACTTGTTGGAGAGAGACACACTTTGCGCTCGGGAGTCTCATCTGCGTTGTGTGGCAAATGCAGGATTCGTGCTGCAGTGCATCGGCATTAGAGATTGAGAGATGGCTATTTTAAAAAGTTGACTCTATTTCAAAAATTTAGAAAATAGATTGTCAACAGATACTGATTTTTACTGCCATTATTGTTCTTGTGGCTCCCAGGCCCATCCTCATCGCCTTCATTGTCAGAGGACCCAGAGACGCCCTAGGGCCCATGCTCCTAGACCGCAGCCTGCTCTGAGCCCTGAAGGCCCTTGCCCCTCCATATTACTGATTAGCCGATGCAGTCAGAGATAAAAGCCTTCTTACGGGTCTTTCACAGAACCAACAATAAACCAAGAGGTATTTCCACCCTCGAGGCCAGTTCCGAGCACAAGCTGGGTTTACCCGAGCCTTCCAGGAATCTAGGAATTCTTTTCTTGAGGGCACTTGGGAAGAGTCAGCTCACCAGGCAGCAGTGCCTGTGGAAAGAGTTGCTCCCTGAGCTTTGCTGCTTCTGGCTCTTGCCTTGTCTCCCTCGCAGCTGATCCTGCCAGCGGGCATCTAGGATGGAATACAGTTTGTCCTGAGCCATGGGAGGGATGTGCAGGAGAAGCAGGGGAGGAGGAGCACTCTAAACCTGGGTGATTTTTATATTTTTGTTTTGCTGCGTTTCTTCTCACTTTACCTTCCTGCTACTTAGTACAGGTAAACATAAAGGTGATGTGATGATGAATTATTCATCTATTTGTGGGTCTAACTCGAAAATGGGTAGTCAAAATGTGATGTGAATGAAATGACAATTGCAATTACGCATGTTCTCTGATATATGTTTATTCAGATGGAAAGAAATAGGACATTATCACAGTTTGATGGGGAAAATCATAAGAAGTGTCTGTATTTTTATCCATTTTGCAAAAATTAATTTCATATCCTTGTAAAACACATATCTACCTCAAATTATGTATCATCCATGAGATTAATCCCCACCCATTAGCAGTCTATGTTCCTTGCTTGTTATAAAACAGCAGTATGCATTTCCCTTTCATCCTAAAGCAAGCTGGCTAGACAATGTATTCAGGGTAGAAACATGCTGCTCTACAAATTAATAGAAAAATGTCATTGCAGGCATTGATAAGGTTGCATATTTTTGTATTGGTTAGAGGTGGTTTCTTTGTAGCTGTTTTGTATCATAAATGCCAAATTAACTATTGTTGATTATGTTACTGATCATTATTGTTATTTTATACAAACAGATGCTTATCAAAAATCACCCTATCCCAGATATAAAATTAGATTCAATGAAGACTTCAAAAACCTAGGTAAGAGGTAGGAAGGTTGGGTAGAAAAAGCTTTTTGAATTCTTGGTGTTGTCTGCAGTGTTAATTTATCTTGAGAGCTAGCTTTGCCTCAAGTGGAATAATAGAATCAAGTTATGATTTTTGTGAAAATTTATTAATATATTTCTTTTTTAGTGCTTATACCCATCTGGGTTCCTTGTGTTCTAATCGAGGAAAGGATATCGTCAGGGTCTGAGGTAAAGAATCTTGAGTGTATCTTTCCTTAAGTCTCTGTGTCTTGGATTTTCATAGACAGTATGGTTTTAATCAGCGGTATTTTTAAATGCTTCTGTACAAACGTTAAATTGTGCAATTATATGATGGTAAATGGATGCAGGCTGGTAATAAAACATTCAGTTCTGCATGGTCTTCAATTTGAAGTGTGTTGTTTGAAATTTATTTCCAATGCATTTAGCAATAATTGTTGAGTCCCATTAAAGGTGCTGTTGTGGGCTATATGTTCAGGTTTCTCCAAGTCAGATCATGCTCTTCTCTGTCTAGTGACATACTTTACAAATCTCTCTTTAGATAATGTAACCACAACCTCTATACTCTATGGTTATGATTACAAACAAAATGTGTCATTTTTTAAATTTTCTGGAATTTATCTTCTAGCTAGATTGAATTTAGACTTTTAATTAGGGTGTCAGAATTATCTATGACAGTTCTTAGCACTAAACAGTGTGTGTTTGTATTTGTGTATCAGTTGTATGATAGCTGTTACTGTGTGGATGCTGAATATTTTACAATAAATGCATTGATGAAAATAGAGACAGTTTCTTTGCTGAAAGGGTTTTAAACAGCAGAAACTTGCATCTTGGAATCCCTAATTTACAGTTGTTATCTGTAGGGTTTGTCTGACTGTCCTGGTTTGTGTAGTTTCTCTTAAAAATTACTAATTCATTCTTTAGCCTTCACATTAAGTGATTTCAATTGATTTTATGCCTATACTTACAAACTTTGAGGCCCTTGTTTCTTTCATATTCTATCAATAGAACATTCGTGCCTGTCATGCAAATTAGCTTGCAGGTGTCTCAGTCCCAAGAGCCAAATATTTGCACAGAACATGGTTTTGAGGTTTGGGTCGTACACTTGCTGTTGAGTCCCATGGGTTATACACTGGTTTCCTAGAACCACATCTGTGTCAAGCTGTCAGCCAAAAAAGAAAAAAAAAAGACGTTAATGAAATAAAAGATATAAGTGTAATCTGTGAAAATACATTCATGTACACTTGTGTGTAAAAAGTGCCAAATTTTTATAGTTGCTTTAAGGGACAATAGAAAGATCCACCACCACTCCTAACCGACACATTCAGCAAGCATGAACTCCTTCCCCAGCACATGGGATCCCGGCTCAGATGATCTAAATTATTTTGGTGCTAGATTACACAGCGGACTGTAGGCACTTCCACACTGACAATTTTAAAAAGAATTAATATCTTTGTATTTTCATACTCTGAATTTTTAACATTATAACCAATATGCAACAGCCAAAGAGTAAATCATGCACGATAGCATAAAGAAGGAATTGTGGACACAGAGAGAGTGAAGCCCAGCTGACCTGTATGGAAACACCAAGCATACCAACCCAGCCAGAGGAATAAGGAGAGAGCTTTTCTGAGGAAGCAAATTACCGCTGCTGTTATCTTTTTATAGATGGTAATCTATTAATGGGGTTATTACTGCATAGACTTCACAAATGTAAACATATTTCAACTTATTTTTAGAGAGCAATTTGCTGTTATTAATAATGCTAAAAATTAACTAGCTTTCAAATGGAACTAAATGGCTGAATCAAATTCAGGGCTCTTACACACATCTCCACACACACGCCAGTGCACACATAACTTGTCTTCTTGCAGTAAGAGTTTGGAAGTCAAAACACACTTTCAAAATTCCGAGGTTGAACATGATTTTGGGGTCAAAACCTACCTTACAAGTATGTACTACAGAAAAGATGGTGGCGTGAGAGGTGAGACAGAGGCTTCGTCCTAAAACCACATATAATATGAAAATAAAGCTACTACAACTACTCTTGAAAGAGCAACGGGAAAGAGGACAGCAACAAACTGCATACACCTGGAGACAAGAGCAGCCCTCATGGAAAAGGGTAATGTACTAAAGCTGTGGTCCTGCGGGATCCAAGCCCTTCCCCCACCCCAGCTCACTGGCAGAAGGAAAAGGAATGGAGCAGGGAGGGAGTGGAGATCTGGGACTGCTGAATACCTAACTGGAGATCTGCTCTGGGAGCACAAACCTACATTTCATGGTGCTTGCATGATACTCTTGTAATTAGGGGGTTGGAAAGCTAAGACAGGCAGAATTCCTGAAGAGGCTGAGATTCCAGCTGCTTGTGGAAAGCAGGGATCCATATCCAGCTGCTCTGGGACAAAAGAAAGGCGGGCAGTCTGAGAGACTTCCTAACAAGGAAGCCCTTAGCAAGAGGGCTGCTAAAGGGGCAAGGATTGCACAGAGCTTACTGCTCAGGAGAGAGGACAGGTAGACAAAATTGTCCGGGTGCACTCTGCCCAGCAGATTGGGAGTTTTCAGGATCTTCAGGTGCGCCAGCCCCCTGGCTGCCTACACAGCTCCAAGAACCCCTTCTATGACAGGCAGACTACTGCGCCTTTCTCCTGGCCAGCCCCACCGGGCTTGCAAACCGGGAAACCCTTCCCTGCTGTTAGGACAGCCAGAGGGAAGATCTGTGTACAGCAACTAAAAACGCAAAACACAGAGGCTTATACCTGTGTGCTCGGCCCACTGGGTCAGGTAGTGGAGACAGGCATAGCAGCCAGGAACCAGGAAACAGCCCTTTCCTCCCCTGAGGCACCAATACCACTCCCCTGCAATCCCTGACATTGCTTCAGGGGCCTAGCAGCTCCAGAGAGTAGAGCTTCTGGGCACTAGAGGGCGCCATACAAAACTATGAAATGCCAAAGGAACCTGGTCCACAGTAAAATTATGAATACAACTCCTGAGAAAGATTTAACTGATATGGATCTTATGACTCTCCGTGAAAGGGAGTTCAAAATAAAAATCATTAACATGATCATGGAGGTATGGAAAGATATTCAAGAACTCAGGAATGAATTCCTGTCGGAGATCCAATCATTGAAGAACACAATGGACGGTATTAAAAGCAGATTGGATACGGTGGAGGAGACGATAAATGAAATAGAAACTAGAGAAGAGGAATATAAAGAAGCTGAGGCACTGAGAGAGAAAAGGATCTCTAAGAATGAAAGAATATTGAGAGAACAGTGTGACCAATCCAAATGGAACAATATTCGCATTATAGGGGTACCAGAAGAAGAAGAGAGAGAAAAAGGGATAGAAAATGTCTTTGAGGAGGTGATTGCTGAAAACTTCCCCAGTCTGGGTAAGGAGATAGTCTCTCAGGCCATGGAGGTGAACAGATCTCCCAACACAAGGGACCCAAGGAAGACAACAGCAAGACATATAGTAATTAAAATGGCAAAGATCAAGGATAAGGACAGACTATTAAAAGCAGTCAGAGAGAGAAAGAAGGTCACATACAAAGAAAAACCCATCAGGTTCTCATCAGACTTCTCAGCAGAAACCTTACAGGCCAGAAGGGAGTGGCATGATGTATTTAATGCAATGAAACAGAAGGGCCTTGAACCAAGATTACTTTATCCAGCAAGATTATCATTTAAATTTGAAGGAGGGATTAAACAATTCCCAGATAAGCAAAAGCTGAGAGAATTTGCCTCGCACAAACCATCTTTACAGTGTATTTTGGAGGGACTCCTATAGATGGAAGTGTTCCTACGGTTTAATAGCTGTCACCAGAGGTAATAGAACCACAGTAAAGAAAACAGAACAGCTAATTATTAAGAAAATGCAAAATTAAATTAACTATCCCCAAAGTCAATCAAGGGATAGACAAACAGTACAGAATACGATACCTAATATATAAAGAATGGAGGAGTAAGAAAAAGGAGGAAGGAAACAAACAAACAAACAAAAAAAGAACCATTAGATTTGGTTTGTAATAGTACATTAAGTGAGTTATTAGACTTTTAGATAGTAGGGAAGTTAACCTTAAACCTTTGGTAACCACGAATCTGAAGCCTGCAATGCCAATAAGTACATGCCTATCCATAATCACCCTAATGTAAATGGACTGAATGCACCAGTCAAAAGACATAGAGTCACAAATGGATGAGAAAACAAGACCCATCTATATGCTGCCTTCAAAAGACTCACTTTAAACCCAAAGACATACACAAACTAAAAGTGAAGGGATGGAAAAAGATATTTCATGCAAACAACAAGGAGAAAAAAGCAGGTGTTGCAGTACTTGTATCAGACAAAATAGACTTCAAAACGAAGAAAGTAACAAGAGATAAAGAAGGACATTGCATAATGATAAAGGGGTCAGTCCAACAAGAAGATATAACCATTATAAATATATATGCACCCAACACAGGAGCGCGAGCATATGTGAAACAAATACTAACAGAATTAAAGGAGGAAATAGAAAGCAATGCATTCATTTTAGGAGACTTCAACACACCACTCACTCCAAAGGACAGATTAAGCAGACAGAAAATAAGTAAAGACACAGAGGCACTGAACAACACACTAGAACAGATGGACCTAACAGACATCTACACAACTCTACACCCAAAAGAAACAGGATACACATTCTTCTCAAGTGCACATGGAACATTTTCCAGAATAGAACACATACTAGGCCACAAAAAGAACCTCAATAAATTCAAAAATATTGAAATTCTACCAACCAACTTCTCAGGTCACAAAGGTATAAAACTAGAAATAAATTTTAGAAAGAAAACGAAAAGGCTCACAAATACATGGAGACTTAACAACATTCTCCTAATTAATCAATGGGTCAATGACCAAATCAAAACAGAAATCAAAGAATATATGGAGACTAATGACAACAACAACACAAAGCCACAACTTCTGTGGGACGCAGGAAAGGCATTCTAAGAGGAAAGTATATTGCAATCCAGGCCTATTTAAAGAAGGAAGAAAATTCCCAAATGAATAATCTAAAGACACAATTACTGAAATTGGAAAAAGGAGAAAAAATGAGGCCCAAAGTCACCAGAAGGAGGGACATAATAAAGATCAGAAAAGAAATAAATAAAATTGAGAAGAATAAAACAATAGAAAAAAACCAATGAAACCAAGAGCTGGTTCTTTGAAAAAATAAACAAAATAGATAAACCCCTAGCCAGACTCAGTAAGAGAAAAAGAGAATCTACACACATAAACAGAATCAGAAATGAGAAACGAAAAATAATCATGGACCCCACAGAAATACAAAGAATTATAAGAGAATATTATGAGCATCTATATGCTAACAAGCTGGAAAACCTAGAAGAAATGGACAACTTCTTAGAAAAATACAACCTTCCAAGACTGACCAAGCAAGGAACAGAAAAACTAAACAGACCAATGACCAGCAACGAAATTGAAGTGGTAATCAAAAAACTACCCAAGAACAAAACCCCCGGACAGATGGACTCACCTCTGAATTCTACCAGACATATAGAGAAGAAATAACACCCATTCTCCTTAAAGTTTTCCAAAAAATAGAAGAGGAGGGAATACTTCCAAACTCTTTCTATGAAGCCAGCATCACTCTAATACCAAAACCAGGCAAAGACCTCACCAAAAAAGAAAATTACACACCAATATCCCTGATGAACATAGATGCAAAAATACTCAATAGAATATTAGCAAACCAAATTCAAAAATACATCAAGAGGATCATACACCATGATCAAGTGGGATTCATCCCAGGGATGCAAGGATGGAACAACATTTGAAAATCCATCAACATCATCCACCACATGAACAAAAAGAAGAACAAAAACCACATGATCATCTCCATAGATGCTGAAAAAGCATTTGACAAAATTCAGCATCCATTCATGATACAACTCTCAACAAAATGGGTATATATGGCAAGTACCTCAACATCATAAAGGCTATATATGACAAACCCACAGCTAACATCATACTTAACAGCGAGAAGCTGAAAGTTTTTCATCTAAGATCGGGATCAAGACAGGAATGCCCACTCTCTCCACTGTTATTCAACATAGTACTGGTATTCAACAAAGCACTGGAGGTCCTAGCCATGGCAATCGTGCAAAACAAAGACATACAAGGCATCCAAATTGGTAAAGAAGAAGTAAAATTGTCACTATTTGCAGATGATGTGATACTGTACGTAAAAAACCCTAAAGACTCCACTCCAAAACTACTAGAACTAATATCTGAATTCAGCAAAGTTGCAAGATACAAAATTAACACACAGAAATCTGTTGCTTTCCTATACACTAATGATGAACTAACAGAAAGAGAAATCAGAAAAACAATTCCATTCACAATTGCATCCGAAAGAATAAAATACCTAGGAATAAACCTAACCAAGGAAGTGAAAGACCTGTACTCTGAAAACTACAAGACACTCCTAAGAGAAATTAAAGAGGGCACTAAGGAAATTCATCCCATGCTCTTGGCTAGGAAGAATAAATATTGTCAAAATGACTATACTACCTAAAGCAATCTACAGATTCAACACAATCCCTATCAAACTACCAACAGCTTTCTTCAATGAACTGGAATAAATAATTCTAAAATTCATACGGAACCACAAAAGACCCCGAATAGCCAAAGCAATCCTGAGAAGGAGGAATCAAACAGGAGGAATTACGCTCCCTGACTTCAAGCTCTACTACAAAGCCATAGTAATCAAGACAATTTGGTACTGGCACAAAAACACACCCACAGACCAGTGGAACAGAATAGAAAATCCAAACATTAACCCAGACATACACAGTCAATTAATATTTGATAAAGGAGCCTTGGATATACAATGGGGAGATGACAGCCTCTTCAGCAGCTGGTGTTGGAAAAACTGGACAGCTACATGTAAGAGAATGCAACTGGACTACTGTCTAACCCCATACACAAAGGTAAACTCAAGGTGGATCAAAGACCTGAATGTAAGTCATGAAACCATAAAACTCTTAGAAAAAAACATAGGCAAAAATCTCTTGGACATAAACATGAACGACTTCTTCATGAACATATCCCCCCGGGAAAGGGAAACAAAAGCAAAAATGAACAAGTGGGACTATATCAAGCTGAAAAGCTTCTGTACAGCAAAGGACACCATCAGTAGAACAAAAAGACATCCTACAGTATGGAAAAATATATTCATAAATGACGTATCTGATAAGGGGTTGACATCCAAAATATATAAAGAACTCACACACCTTAACAAACAAAAAGCAAATAATCCAATTAAGAAATGGGCAGAGGACATGAATAGACACTTGTCCAAAGAAGAAATTCAGATGGCCAACAGGCACATGAAAAGATGCTCCACATCGCTAATCATCAGAGAAATGCAGATTAAAACCACAATGAGATATCACCTCACACCAGTGAGGATGGCCAACATCCAAAACACAAACAACAACAAATGTTGGCGAGGATGTGGAGAAAGGGGAACCCTCCTACACTGCTGGTGGGAATGCAAATTAGTTCAACCATTGTGGAAAGCAGTATGGAGGTTTCTCAAAAAACTCAAAACAGAAATACCATTTGACCCAGGAATTCCACTCCTAGGAATTTACCCTAAGAATGCTGCAGCCCAATTTGAAAAAGACAGATGCACCCCTATGTTTATCGCATCACTATTTACAATAGCGAAGAAATGGAAGCAACCTAAGTGTCCATCAGTAGATGAATGGATAAAGAAGAGGTGGTATATATACACAATGGAATATTATTCAGCCATAAGAAGAAAAGAAATCCTACCATTTGCAACAACATGGATGGAGCTAGAGGGTATTATGCTCAGTGAAATAAGCCAAGCCGAGAAAGACAAGTATCAAATGATTTCACTCATATGTGGTGTATAAGAACAAAGAAAAAAACTGAAGGAACAAAACAGCAGCAGACACAGAACCCAAGAACGGAGTAATAGTTACCAAAGGGAAAGGGACTGGAGAAGAAGGGTGGGAAGGGACGGATAAGGGGGAAAAAGGGGCATTACGATTAGCAGATGTAATGTTGGGGGGTTACGGGGAGGGCTGTACAACTCAGAGAAGACAAGTAGTGACTCTATAGCATCTCACTACGCTGATGGACAGTGACTGTAATGGGGTTGGTGGGGGGACCTGATGAAGGGGGTAGTTTAATAACCATAATATTGCACATGTAATTGTAGATTAATGATACCAAAACAAATTTAAGTAAACAAAAAAACAACAAAAAGAAGTATGTACTACATACTGAAATGAGAGCATTTTACAGGAATGCATGTTTGTCAGAGCATGAACAAAAATCTTGATATTTGAAAGATATATTTGTGACAGCCAAAATATGAGCAGAAGGACCAAAATGCCCTTTATGTATTCTTTGCCTGCAAAAAGTCACAGATGGGAAAAGGGCTCCAGACATCTTCCTGGGCTGTGGGAAGGGAGTCACCCTGTTCTGGATAGTGCATAAAAATGTGTGCATCCTTGCTTCTGCTTCAGCTCCATGAAACGCATAGTCTCTGTTTTAGTCATTTCGAGCCAGTCGCTAACTGAACTGCCTTTTGTACTCTGGCAAAGATAATGTATCTGGGTTTCCTTAGTGATATTCTAAACACATTTTTTTCTGTCTTCCCATACAGAGCACATAGTTTGGTGGAATTCCTGTTGTGTGGGAGGCCAGCGAAGGCCCAGTCACACACTCACACTCCCAGATGTGGCCCCAGGGGTTCAATCCTATCTCACTGTTTCAACAGCCAGACATTTGTTGGGAAAGGCTGCTCTCCAATATCCTGGCCACAGCCACAGTGGGCCTTTGTGCCGTTACTTATTTCTTTGCCTGGTGCGCGCTCAGCCTGTTTCCCCCCCCCCCCATCTTCCTCTGAGTAAGTTAAAACTGTGAAAAGTTGACCTCCAGGAAAAGGGAGCGCAAGCGGCTGCAGCTTCCTCTGATGGCAGAGATGAGGGCCAGCAGGAGAGGAGGGGAGGGGATGGGGGTCGGTTTGCATCCCAGATTGTCGTTATCACGCCCCTCTACTAGAGAATCAAGAAATGGGACTGGGAAGATGGGCAACAGGAAAAGGGTTGCTATTATTATCATTAACTTTTGACTCCACAGAGTGAGTTTTTAAAAATCTACCCGTAAAATGGAAAACTGATCTCCCCACAAAGGTGGACACTCCGATGTGCACAGGAGATGAGACTCAATAATATTTATATTTCTTTTTGTCTCCGAAAGGTCACAGCGGGATGGTTTCAGGGGGACACCTGCAGCATTTGCTTTTGTCAACAGGACCTTGACTATGAACAAAACACACTTGGTCATTTCCCAGCAGGATGTGACACCCTGGACCAGTCCTGAATGTGGGCACATCTGGGAGATGACTATTTCAGGCAAGAACTTTTCCTCTCCTCTGTAACTTAATGAATTGGGTGTCCAGGAGGGGCTGGAGAGCCCATGCGCCATGTAAGCTCAGTGGTCGTCAGTGGGGTTGGGGGTGAGGAAGGGAGGAAGAGCTGTAGGAGCCGCGCTGAGCCTGAGGCCAGCGCTCTTCTGCAGCGGATTTAGCCAAATGCCTGGGGGAAAATCTGGTGCTCAGAGAGGCTGGCGCTTACAAATGATGGTGCAATGTTCCTGTTCCTCACTGTACAGTTGAGTCAAAGCCATCACTCACAGGAAGTGACCACAGTTCTTTATCTTCTGGGCCCCCCCACTAAGGAAACTCTAAGTGAATGAAAGACATCAGTCCCTGAGGAGTTCGGGCTAGTTAGTCACAGCTCCATACGTGGTGTGATTAACAGCAACTGCATTTACAGAGTGGGCAGCAGTCCTTAATGACCTAAGATGCATGTCGGTAAGACTGAAAATGCATGAGCTTGCTTTATTCACAATTACGGGTAAATACTATTTGTCCTCATTTTTCAATAAAGAAATTGAAATGACTATAATCTGCCAGAAGCAAGGATTCAAATCCAGGCCCTCTAAGTTTGAGTTCAAGTTACACTGTCCCTCTCCTATTCCAGAGCTGTTCTGCTCAAACACACAGGCCTGTCTCATGCAGACTAGTGCAGACGTGAGCTCATCACCATGCATGAGTATGTACTGCTAAGGGTATGTACGTTTATTTCTCAATTTTTAATCAGAAAAAAAACCTAATTGTGTTTGATTTTTACCAAAAAGTGTTCCCAGGCTGGAGAAGGAACTGTCTTCAGGCATGATTAACTCAGAAAATATATGTGTCTCAGGGCTAAATTACTTGAAGGAAATTCTGATGTGGGTGAATGTCACCTGCTTTCATAAACTACTTTGTTCTTTCTTTAAATATCATCTCAGGAATTTATTTTCTGGAGATAGTAGTTTTTATTTATACTGGAAAATTCAGTTTTACATGGGTTGTCTTTCATTCTTCGTGAGGCAATGAGAAAAGAAAAAAACACGAAACCTGTTTAGAGCTGCAGTGATAATATGATTAATTGAAATGTTAGGTTAACTGTCAAAATCAGAACTTTCCCATACTATCTTAGGAATGAAAACATATCCTGATTAGTAATCCTCACCAAGTTCGCAAGGTTAGAGGTGATTCAGTCTCCATGAATGTGGTCTGGTCTTATTTTAAGAAGGGCCTCTGAGTCATGTGGAGTTGTGTCAAAATATGTGTTATGTTATGTTATTTTAAAAAGGCAGCTTGGAGGGAGGAAATTGAACCACCTTTTTCCAAAAAACTCTGCCCTTTAATGGAAGAAAAGGGCAAGTCATTTCCCACACGTCTCACTTACGTTGTGTAATGTAAGCTATGATGTATTTTTACCACAGATATACTCTTAATGTAGTTTGGTATAATCTTACTTACTTAGGGTACTTTAAGTTTGTAACTTGAGCTGTTCTTACTTAATATTTGTTGTTAGATGTGGCTAAATGCACCACTTATAAATGAACGGAATTCGCCCTTGATCTACTATCATCTGAATTATTCAGCCGTCTGGAATGATGGCTATACAGATATATGTACTGTTTTTATCAACATAAAAAAAGGCATAATTCTGAGTGAACTTCAGTTTTTTCAACTCAGAAAAATAGGAATAGAACCAGTCTTCCCTGTGTCCCTGAGTTGTGACAGCATATTTGAAAATCCTTGGAAAATGTGACAAAACAGTAGGGCTTGGTGGGCCAGAAAGTGCTAGTCATGATGGGTAATCAGGCTGATTGGTGACTTTATGGCTCAGAACCAGGTATGTATTCTCTACTACAGCCCAGCGGGGGGCAAGGCATGCCCCAGGTGGGTGAGCCTGTCTCATGTAGTGAAGCCACTCTGCCACCCCATCTCCCCACACCTTTGGAAGCCCTTCTCTATAGCATGCTGAGAGAGCTCTGACCTTTCCACTTCATTTAACAGAGGCCAGCTTTGGGCCCATGATTAGCCAGCCAGTCAAACAAACTGTCGGAGCCATTCCCAGCCCCCCAACTAAAACACCAAGTCAGTGAGCCGCTCTCAGTAGACTCAATATGATCCAACTTTGCTCTTCTTGTCTTAGTTCCACGCCCTTAAGACACACGGCTGTTCTCATTCGCCAGGTCACCGTTGACATTAATTAGCTGAGCGTACAGCTCTTCCACACAAGTCACACCCCACCACAGATTTGGAGCTTGAATCTAATTATAGACCCAGAAGGAAGGAGAAATGATGGGAACAGATCTTAACAAGGATTAGCAGGCAATTATCTGAGACTTGGGGTCGGGGAGGAACTAGAGGGAAGGAGACAGCCCTCCTCAGCGGGGTGAGGGCCGCTCCCACTGACCAAGGAGCCCCCAGGACTAAGGGCAAAGGGTCCCTAGCGTCGTCAGAATTTGCTCCTATGAACTCATGCCTAACTTGCAAGTCTCTTTCTTTTGAATAAATGTCCCAATTTTAATGAAAGACACCCTGTGATTTGGGGATACAATTTGGGCTGTAATACATCTACACGCAGGATGAAACTTTGGGTTTGGTTTTCGGAAATCTTGGCCCTCTGGCTACAGGAGATAGGATTTCTTACAGGGCCAATCTAGAAGTTTTTAGATTCCTTCTATAGACCTTACTCTGGAATTTAAAGCCCTGAGCTCATCATTTTCTTTTCCTAAATTAGCACATTTAGAAGTAACCAACCAGTCTAATTACACTCTTTGTTTTCATCAAAATATTCAAATTTAATAAATACTTGCCCACCCAGAACCTTGTCCTCAATGGGCATTTAATTGCAAGTTATGTAAAGGCAATCAGTTGAGTTAACTGTTTTACTACAACATATTAAATACCCCTTTACCATTGGAAATAGGGTCTAATATTAGTGCCTTTAAATCTAATTGGATCAGAAAAACAATTCCAGAAAATCCAGAAACAACTCAGAGAGCTCATCCTTAAGGTTCTGTCCATCTGGAACCACTCTTAATACCAAATTCTGCACCAGTCAGGTTTGAATCAGAGAAGCACAGTGCATCTGTGTCAGACTTGTGCTCTGAGAATTTGACCTTCCATATCAGGGGGAGCCGGTTCCACTGTCTCTGACTCTGGTGGTGGAAGCCCACCGAGTGGGTGGGCGGGAAGGAAGACGGGTAAGGGCGGAGGAGACAGGCAGAAGTTCAGGAAGGCGGACAGACCCATGTCCTCGTCATCTCTGACCCTGGTATGTTTACATGAGGGATCTGCAGAATGGGGACAAACACCTGGGTTGCTGGTGGAATGTCAGCTGTACGTGGACCTGCGTCATCTTTTGCTCAAATAATCATTCCCGATGCTGAAGATAATGTGTAGAAAAAAAGTGGTCTTAACAAAAATAGTTGAAATAAGTGACTAGATAAATATTAGTGATTTGGGACAGGGTCAAACTAGGGAGTGCACTGTGCTTAAATCTCTCCTGTGGTGCATGATACTGGGTGTCTCCTCAGAAAGGTGGACATTTTTCAAATGACGAGTTGTTCTATTAGCAATATGTGGTCACATGGGAGTTTGCTCAATTCTTCCGTGCTTTTTTGGGAGCTTAAAATATGAAATAAGTTCACAGAGGTGGAAGAATTTCAAGCAATAGAAAGCCAAGATTAAACTGCTTCTTATTTCCCCTCTGAGAGGGAATCATTTATCTCTAGTGGAACTATATGAGAGGCCTGGATAAAAATAAAAATGTGAATTTTTAAAATAGGGCTCATATTTGAACTACTCTCCAAAAATGAATCATGCAGTGTGGCCTTTTTATTTGAACTATTCTGATGCAATGTCCCCTTCACAGATGTAAAGTGTATTAGAACTGGCCCCTCAGTTGTTGGGTTTAGGAACTTGGGAAGATCTTTCAGGCTTGTGAAAACTCAGCCTCATCTGCTGGATGCTGAAGAGATGGGCAGTCAGTTCTCAGTCTTCAAGTAATTTGCAAATGGAGGGGACTTCACAACGCTGGGAATCCTCTTGATTTCTTCAGGCTGGGCATGACAGCAACGAATTAAAAAGCGAAACAGGAAGCATTTTCCTGTCTGAAATAATCACCCCTCTTGTGGGGGGGGGTCTTCCACACCAGTCTTCTCAACTGGGGTGATTCTGCTGCCTCCAGGGCACACTGGGCAATGTCTGGAGGCATTTTTAATTGTCACAAATGGGGTGAGGGTTACTGGCATCTACTGGGAAGCATCATTGGCCAAAGTATCAAAGCACAGAGGTTGAGAAACCGCGGTCTGTGCTCTGACAAGGTCCTTTCATTTCGCCAAGAGGAGACTGAATCTTGGTAGCCTGCCTTCCACTTGGTTCAAGCCCATGTCTTGCAGTAAAGACCCCCCCAAAAGAAGAACCCCACCACGTAGGAAAGAGGAACCTGTGATCCCCTCTCAGTGGAAGAACAGGTCCTTTGTGGCCCATCTGTGTCACTTCCTGGATCTGATGACTCCCAGCGCAGCAAATCCAGCTGGTACCACCGAGAACCAAACACGGGGGTGAGGGTGTAACCCCCAGAGAGCCTGTCCCCTCACGGTGACTCCGTCTGTGCCTCGGCTCACCAGGCTCTGGGACAAGACCAGCGACTGCAGTGGGGAGGGGCTTGTCTGACTCAGGTGGGGCTGTGGCTCTGCTGTGGCTCCCGTCACTGGGACGGTCGGGAGGTGCTGCTGGAGATTTGAATTCTCCTCCAGACGCAGCTGTAGAAAACCCAAAGAAAAAACGTCAACGGTTTGTATCTGCAGGACTGCTGGCCCTGCCTCTCCACGCCCTTTCCTTCACGGCGTCAGGAAGCTGAGCAGGACACAAGCAAACTCTAAGAACCAGGGAGGGCTGCTTGGCAGAGAGGCTGGCGCTGGGCCTGGCGACAAGGGATGTTCTGAGTTTAGGAATTATTTCATCGCCAGCTTCTCCTCTTGGAAGGAGATCATGGTTAAGTCACTCAAATGTTCTTTTCCTTTGTTTCAGAACCATAAAAAGGAAAACGTTTTTCTTACCCCTAAATGACCTTGTAGTCACTGTTTAAAGGCACAGAGATTGAATGTTCAAGCTGTGGTTGCAAGTTTTCACATCGGAAGTGATAGCCTAACGAAGTAACGCAGACGACCCTGCCCACGCACCAGCCCTTCTCTGCGACGGCAGCGTGAGCACTCGCACAGAGCAAGACTTTGGGTGTAGACCCAGGTGAACACGACAGTCAGGTTGGAGATCTGTGACCACATCTTAAATATTAATTACTTGCAAGGTCATTGTAACTTGCAAATGCTCCGTTTTCGTCTTTTTTTTTTTTTATTTAATTAATAGTGTTTATTTTTTGGAGCTGTTTCAGGTCTGCATAGAAACTGGGTATAAAGCTCACCCAGTTCCCATTTGCCCCCTTCTCTGGTGGTAGTTCCCCGTGTGAACTTCTCGTATAATGTGGTGGGCTTGTTACGGCTGATGAGCCAGTATTATTGAGGGCATATCCTTGTTACCGGGAGTCCACAGCGAACCTCTTGTTGGGCGGGTCCACAGGTTTTGAGGAGCATGCCCCGGCCGCCCATCGCAGTCACCCGTGGTCTCTCCCCTGAGCGCCCTGTGCGCTGCCTGCCCCTCCCGCCCCATCCCAGGCCACCCGCGGGCTCCGCAGGCGCGCCTCCCATTTCCCTTCCGGCCGCAGCAGACCTTGCTAATGCGCCCACCACCTCCTCGGCCGCTGTCTTAGCTCACACTCTCCGAACCCCACAGGAGAACATATAGCTCCCTTCCTTCCTTTTTGACAGTGTATCAAGTGTTCTATAACTAATTAAATTCTTTAAATCATATATTGTATGAGACCTTTTTTCTCTGAATATCACAGATATTCCGGGCCACGTGAATTTCCACTTGAATTTTTGGTTACAAATCAGGCTGATTCACATGTTCAGGTCTTGTTGATTTTCTAATGTTCCTGCTTCTGAAGAGTTTCCTTTTCTCCCCCTCTGGCTGACAAATACTTATTAATTTTAAAGACTTTATTAAGCATAATCCTCTTTATGAGGCCTCTTCTGAGGTTTCTATGTAGAATTGGCTATTCTATTGTTCATGCTTTTACGATACAAAGCACATCTTCTGTCTAATCCTCTAACATTTTAGTAAACCTATTTGACTCCCATTCCTATATAATAAGCTCTTTCGATGGTAAAGATTATACTTAATCATCTTTTTATCCTTATTCCCCAGAAAACATAGTAGATGCTTAATAACTCTGCTGAATGTATGAATAAATACATAGCATGAAGCTGGGTAATGTAATTCTCAATCATGGGTGAGTGATGGTTTTATTTTATAGCAAAAACACATGATTTTAAGTGCAGTCTAACATCACAAATATTTGACAGAAGTAAGCATAGTTTTAGCTATCTAGTTAATTTATATAGTTTGGATAAAACAACAGGTTTCAGATATTTGGCTCCTAAGTAAAATTTTCCTGTCACTCAGTATCTATTTTCCTCTCCATTAGTTATTTATGTTGTCAGTAGTATAAATTAATAAGCACAACTGCCATTTTGAGCTGGGAAAACCCAGATTTGGCTCTCCGCTTCACTTCCTTCAAGCTGTGACTTCAGACAAGTACTTCTACTGAGTCCTCAGTTTATTCATCATAGAGACTAACTCAGCTGCAACAGTAGTTGTGCAAATTAGATGAGGTTGCATCTGAACACTAAGGAGATTCTCAAATGTTAACGTACTGTCTTCCATCTCCTTAATAAGAGTTCTTAAGTTTATCATAAATATTCAATACAAGAATCTGTAAATTGGTATTTCCGTTCATTTTTCCTTTTTTCTATACTTTCCAAGAAAACACATGACCCAGCTTTGAATCTTAAGGTGTCATTAATTTATTGGATTGGTGGTGGCGTCTGAGGTAATACTTTTCAGCCTTCCTTCATTTCTTTCATCTCTGTTACACATCCCTGAGGTAAGCGTTCATTTGAAAAGGGCTGTAAACACAAGCATTGCTGATGAATGCCACACATCAAGTATGAGATGCTCTGGGCGCCAGCAGCCCGCCGCTGCAGAAGGTGAGGTGCATCACCGTGCACGCTTTCATTTAGTAAAGAGGAGCAAAAAGCCGGTATGTTAGTCAACTCGAGAAACTCTAACAGCAGAGCAGCGGCAGCCGCTGTCTGTGCCCCGGGCCTGCTCATCACCAGCAGGCTGTGCGTCTCCCCGCCCCTCTGGGTCCTGTGCCCTGTGCCCTAGGGCTTCAGCGGTTGCCCTAGAGGAGCCCAGGGTCCAGCCCTCCACCTGCTCCCTCCGTCCACAGCCCCACCTCCGTGACTGATCTGCCCCCGGCACAGAAGCCCTGTCCGTCTGAACACCTGTGCAGCTAAGTGCCACCCCACCCCAGGCCACCCAGCTGGATGGCCTGAACCTCACTTTTCCTGGGGCCCCTCGCTCCCTTACCAGTTCATTTCTCCCAACTTACAGAAGAATTTCTGTAATAAATACTTGCACCGAACCTTCTTCTCAAGCTCTGCTTCTGGGACAATTCAACCTGGGGTGAAAGCTTTTTTTTTTTACTTTTACCAAGAAAGTAAAAGGAAACAAGTTAGCGCAGGTGACAAAACTCACACAGTTGAAAGGAAGCTCCATGCTGTGCAGGCATTCCCAGGAAGAAGGTGGAAGACAGGCTAAATGTCCTTATGACCCATCTGTGTCGCTCGTGCTCAGGGTCAGCGTGGACCTGGGTGGGTGGAGGCTGGATTCTGATGAGCTGATAACATAAAAGTGTCCAACAGCCCAGAGTGAAAAATCCTCCGGGAAAATGTCTAGAATTACCAGTGGGTTTGGGTCAATTCTGAGCTCCTGAAGAGAAAATTCCATGAGAGAACATAAAAGCAGAATGAAGAGCATTGAGTGATGTCAGGGTGGGTGGGAGGCACCAGCTGTCTCTGTTGTTCATAATAGACCTCTTTAAGGTAAGAGGATGTTTTATTATATAAATATTGACGTTCCTTTTTATTTGGCACACCTGGGGTATAAAAGCCACACAAAAAAAGCTGAATACATAAAAGCTTAATAAGAATGGTCATAGTGCCTCTTTTATAATATAATAACTTTCCCCTGTTGTGCTGGGAAAACGGTATGTCTTTATATGGGAAGGCAAGAAGGGGAGAAAAATCATTAAGTTCCTTTTTCAATTTTCACAAGCACTGAAATAGACCCTGTAATTTCAAACCAAGATTCAATCCCAACATATATAAATGCAACCACTTGCTAGTAGGGATATCTAGACAAAATCAAATCTCCCTTTTACGGTGCCTGAAAGTGAGTTTCTCGCTCAAGCGGGAGGAAGGCAGGTCCAAGCAGGCAGACCTGCGTTAGGCTTGTGTGCGGTCATCTGGCCCCCGCAAGGACGTCGCTGCCATCGGAGGCTTATGAAAGTAAAAGACCCGAAGAACAGTGGCCGTTCGGTATTTCCTGCAAATAAAGAGATGCTTTGAAGCAATCACAATCGTAGCACTGAAAATGAAAGTGTACCTTTATCTGATAAGATGGCTAGTTCATATATTACAAAAGGCAAAAGAAGTATCTTCAGTGGTGCAGATTGCTAACAAAAATGTCTCTCAGGGAAGGGAAATCACTTCACTTAATTTTATTCTATTTTTGCCAGAGGAGGTTCCTTTCTGGGCCAAGTGTAGGTCAGTCAACAGTGGATCCATCTCTTTATGTTTGATAGATGTCAGTTGCCAAAGTCAAAATATTTTTAGTTTCAGGCCAGTTGCTTCTGGGGTCAAAAGCCCTGATTGCTATTATCCATGGTCTTCTGGGTGAGAAAAAAGATCAAATGCACAGAAATGTCTTGGTCCCCAAGGCCACTGGCCCCTGCCTGTAGGATATGTGTATAGAAAAAGCAAGGCAACTTGGTATTTTTATTGTTACTATTATTATTATTGTTTCCAATTCCGTGAAGCTCCTCTCTAGGGCAGTAGTTTCATTTTTTTTTAAAAACCTCCAATGTATCAATTTTCCTGACCAGGGTATTCTAGAAACCAATGAGTTACATGTTTGCCTTTCTTACAGCCTCTCTGAAAGGACCTTGACACCCTCCCTTCCTGTGCTCTCCCCGCCCTGGCCATTACAGCGAGACGTGGAGTGCAATATATTACGGCGACAGAGAACAAATGTGCGGTAGTAAATATTATGGTTCCATCTAATGCTTCAACTGTGAAAACAAAGGACAGAAGATGTAGTTCACAGAGCAGATACGGAGGTCATAATCTATTGGTGCAGATATTCCGCGTGGTGACTATTACCAGACAATTTTCATAGAGGGCTTATTTATGGGAACATATTATGAGTCATAGCAATTCATAACACAAAGTTCTATGGAAAATTCCATTCTCGCTCAGACTAAATACTAGACATACAGCACTCAGTTTTGATTAACGAGCAGCATAACATACCCAACAGGTGTAATACAGTAGTTTGCAGCTTTAACCTAAATTGACAGATGTATTTTTTTCTTCATAAAACAACAAAAATGGGAGAGAATGAAATCTTTGCAGCTCTCAGCAGGACGGCTAACTGGCTGCAGCCATCGCAGGGACTGCCTCATTACCCGTTTCCCAGAACTTGGTCCCCTCCTGCATCATTTATTCGTTACCTGTACTGCAGCTTCTTAGTCTAGTCTATAAATATCTTTCTAATTTGAACTAAGATAATGTGCTATCTGTGCTTGTTAGATATGGCATAACGCAGTTGGTACTCACTTTAAATCTCACCAAGTCAGAGAGCATTTGTGCATTCTAGATAGAGCTAAAAATGTTCACCCATTAAAATAGTAATCATCATTAAAATTAGCTTGCTGATTTTGCTGATTAATTTTTCAATAATAAACATGCTTTCTAAAAAGTTTCATTAAACAATTTTCCACAAACCTAGATCTTTAAATGTAAACTACCCAAGAAGAAAGAGATAATTAAGGAAATAAAAATAGAAAATTTAAATTTACTCTTATTCTTAAAAGACTTTTAAAAAATCTGCTGCCAAAAAAAAAAAAGAAAGAGGGAATAGTGGCTGTCCCTGGGGTGTAGGGCTGGGCCCAAGTATCTTCAGTTTGGGCTGTGATTCTCATCCCTCAGAAACATTGTTTATTTCTGTCTGTGTAGGAGAAGTTCAATCTAGCAGGCATAATAAGTATTCAAGTGATCAGAGGCGCTCTTGTGAGATTTAAATGTTTATTTGCATGTGCTCTATTTTTATATGCAACAGGCATGCTTCAAGTTCAGAAGAAGGTTGTAAATCAGTAACAACATAAAGGTGCAATCCTAATTCATGGATAAACAAAGGGCTGTGGCTTGCTTAAGAGATAGCCATTGGTGCTATTTTTTCTTGTCTTTAGTTATATTTATTTTAGTTGTTATATTTAGTTAATATGTTTCCATATTATACAGAGTTAAAGACATAAGCAGGGTAATGTATACTTTTGATCAACCCTATTGAAAATTGTGGCAGGGGGATTATGTGTTTTTACTCCAACCCTTGAAGCAAATTAATCCTTTACTATAATCTTAGGAAAACAGCTGGTGTGCATGCCTCTGGTTTTAAAATATCTAAATATGCTTTAAAATAAAAAAGGGAATATTAATTATAAGACAGAAACCTGTTGAGAAATGTTTATAATTCAAAGATTAGGAGAAAGCTGTAATATTCAATCATGTTTAAAATATTTGTATATCATTTAGTACTAATGAAGGCAATGAAATGTTCCTTAGCTACAAATATTCAATGTTTCATATTATTTTTAATGGACGTATGTCACAAAGCAATAGTGAAATCCACTAGGTCACAAATGACCATTGTATGTTAACTGCCATGGAAATACCTTCTGACCTTTCTCAAATAATGGAAGCAGCAATTCTAAAGAGAGACATAGATTCATGTCAACATGATCTGGTACATGGAAGGCAAGAAACAGCAGCAGTTAACCCAAGAATATCTATATTTCCATGAAAACACACACACACACTTCAGTTTGGAAGACCCAGACCATGAATAGCTACATATTTCTTTATTTCCAAAAATTAATGTTTTCTAGCTATAATGGAATCCAGCCAGTTTTAATAGTAATTTAGACTAAATTTTACAGAGCTTTAGTGAGTTATTTTCTAAAATTTTTTGACAGTATATCATCTGAAGCATACACATCTTATTATATGATCTCTTAAGGATGTTTATTGTAAGAGTTATTAAAGCCAAATATTCATACAGGCCATTCATATATCATATATTCTATGACAGTATGTCTGAGATGTTTAGTGTTTAGGAAAAGAAGATCGTCTTATTTGTCTCCTGTAGTTCGAAATGAAAATCTGATTTGGCATAAGGGAGATTCCATAAGTAATTATCAGAACACATCATCTCTGTTTGTGTGAATGTGTGTATATTGATAGAAGAGATACAATAGATAGACATTCAAAGTAACTCAATTGTCATATGTTTTCAAGTCTTGGTTTTTAATTAAATCCAGAAGCATATAAAAGGGTGTGAATTATGTTAAATTCTGTGTGTGTGTGTGTGTGTGTGTGTGCATGTAATATTTCCAGCTTTCACATTTGTACCCTTGCAAACCATCTTCCCTCAGTTTCTGAAATACTTAACAATAATATGTGGATGTTTCTGGCCCTCCGCAGATGTCCCATCACAAATAGACTCAAATCTAAACTCTTGGCCATAGCAGCCCTTCACCTCCCATGGCACGGCCCCCTCACTAAGCTCCTCCTGCCTGCACAGACCTCCTTCCTCCTTCTGCAGCTTGGGCGGCTATCCTCCAGCCTGTGCAGGCCAGCTTTGCTCAGGAGACTGTCCTTGGCATCTGGGCCTCCCCCGAAAGCTCAATAGCTGGCCGGAGCCCAAGGTGGTGTCTGAAGGCCCAGCTCCCCTCCCTCCCTACCATGGAGCCCACTAGGCAATGTGGTCTCCACACACCCTGCGAGAGCAGGTGGGGCTGGGAGGGGTCCCCTGAGATCTGCCCCTCTCCTCTTTTGATTTCATCCCCATTCCAGGATTGGCTTCCAGACTCCTCCCACAAGCCTTCAATAAGAAATTCCCAAACGAATCCTCATCTCCAGGTACACCTCTGAGAACCTGAGCTAGCACAAAATACCTGGGCATCTCACATGACTAGTTCCTAGTCATCACTGCGTCACTCAGGGACTCTGCACCTCACGCCCAAGGCCCTGGGGAATACGTGTGGATGGCCTCCTCTGAGCTACTTGCTGTGTCACGTGCTTTTACTTTAGACACCTACCACCATCTCGATTATGCCTTGTTGAATTGAGCATTGTTCTCCCTGCATATTATATTCTCTAGGAAAAAAACAAGTCATGCCCACAGCTTCCAGTCTAAGAATGCCCTGCAGGATGGCAGGTGCTCAGTCACGGCTGGATGAACAGGAAGAGGTCTACAAGAGGAAGAAGGCTGCACCTCCTTCTGCCTGAGTTCTCTGTCTCCATTCAGACAAGCTGGATCCCCACCTCTTGCTGACCTAGCTTCTCCCCTAGAATTGAGAGTGTGGGCTGTGGTCCTGGCTCCTGGGGTCAGTGCAGCAGGCTGTATAGATTTATAAGAAGATAAATTAGCACAGGGACGTACTGCCCCCTGGCCGCAAGTCAGACACGCCTAAAAGCCTTTTCAGGGTGCCCAGAGAGAAACCACCATGATGGATTCCTACATCATTACATCTGTGGTGCTCTGCCAGTCTCAGGGAGGTTCACGGCCGCAGGCAGACCTGATGAGAGTGCACACGGAAGCACTCCCAGGGGCTCTGAAGGATGGGGGTACTTGCTAGGGACGGTGGTCTATGGCCACACCATGGGAGGTCTGTCTCTTGAATTTTCCTGGAGAAGGTGGAGGAGGGAGAAGCAGCAGAAGTGGATAGAGCAATTGTCTCACGACTTTCACCATTTGGCAAAGGTCACATTTAATTTTTAAAGTCTGCATCTGGTGACCCATTGAGCTAGATGACTTATTAATTCAACAAATATTTACTGAGTACTTTCCATGCACTAGGCATTGTTGTAGACACTGGGGGTATAAAAGTGGACAAAAATTCATTCTCTGTTCTCATTTTGTTTATATTGTTGATCGCTGAGAAAGACAAAAATCATATACTAAAAAGTGGTGATTGGGAAAAGCGGCAGTGGCAGGACTGTGTGGGAGGGCGGTGGTGCTGACAGCTTCAGTCTTTTGCGCAGAGATAAACGAAGTGAGGGAGCCATTCTTGCAAACGTCCCAGAGTGTGTTCAGGCAGAGACCAGAGCAGGTGCAAAGGTCCTGTGCTACAGGGGAGTGGGAGGAAGAGCACTTAGCCAACCTCAGCACCGAACAGAGCATCAGTTTCCACACAGGTGACTGCCTTCAGGTGACCGCTCTGTCACACCCTAGGAGCAGAAGAGTAAATGGCAGTCAAATAATAACATTTTTGTTTTTCTTGTAGGAGCTTTTCAGTAGGTGATAGATTCGCCTGGGGGAATACCAGAATGTTGGCTTCTAGCAATTGACAGTAAAGCAGAATTTAGTCATGACACTTCATCACAAAACCTAATATAGAAATAGAGAAAATATTCATTCTTGCCTTATAGGTAAATTAGGGAGCAATCATTTATATTAAACAACTATTCCTCACATAACAGAAAGACTCTCTGCAAGAGTATCACAGATAATGCTTTTCTCCGGGGCAGCTCAGTGTGATCTGTTCCTCTGCACAGGAAGCCGCGTTTGTGGAGCCATATTCTCTGCCATCTATATTGAAAATATTTCAGTTTTAACTCATAAACATTGTGCAATGTGATGACATACAATCAAATTCTTTTTCAGTTCTATTAAATTGTGGGTACCCCAGTTGAGTCCAAATATATATTATTACAATAATCAGGTTGTGTGCATGTGTGTGAGAAAGTGTGTGCACATTGTGCAATCCAAGTGCCCTTGTTGGAGCATCTGTATTCAAGGACTAAGTTCTACAGGGACAGTCAGTTGCTTTCAAAGGTGTCTGGCATCTTGTAAATGTGGCCACTTAGTAATTGTGTTCTGAGGATGACGATTAGGTTGATGACCAATCTGGTGTTGAGTAGAAAGTGGTTGTTGATTAGTTCCCTGAATTGTTGCCCAGCTTTTAAAAACTGGAATTTGTTTTGTTTTGTTTTCGGATTTGGATTCTGCCATGTAAATGCTGCCTCCAAATGAACACATTCTAGTCCAGGGCTGTGTACGAGCATGCGTGTGCACAGAGGAGTGTCCCGTACATCCTCTCCAGCATCCGGCAGCTTCCATCAGCTGCTGGCGGGAGGGAGAAGTTTTGAGGAGTTCATGGAGCAGGGGCTCAGGCGGTCCCCCAGGGCTTGAATGCATGTTTTGCAGAGTCCTGAAATGTCTCAGTCCCGTGCCTCAGAATACCCAGGTCAGCACCTGGCATTTTACTCTGACTAGAATCTCCCTCAGCAAAACTTGCTGCAATGGGTGTGATTTTTAAAAATTTCTTTAAAAAAGAAACGGAGGAGAAGTCCTTCGTAAGCATCACAGGAGAGGTGTTCATGAACCTGCACTTGGCCCCCCTCTGGGCCCCTTTATGCACACGGAGTGCTTGAAATATCTCCAAGGCCTCTGCCACTTTTCTACACCCTCTTTCTGATGGCCGCTACTGGGCCGAGTTCTTGTCTGTTCTCTGTGCTACTGAAATAAAAAGTGGCAAAAGTGGCACCTGCTCCATTCAAGGAATTTAAGAAAGAAAAATATGAGATTGGGGAATCCTGCCCTCAAGAGTAAGGATTCAAAAAAAAAAAAAAGAGTTCAGTACGTGAGAGATGGGTGACTGGCCTTGCCTAGAAAGAGGTATTAAACAGGAGGGAAATGAAAGCGATGTTCCAGGGATTTTCCATTCTTGGAGAAAGTTGCTGTGGATTTCAGACAATTAAGTGTCTGATTGGAGCATAGTAACAATGCAGAGAGCAAAGCCAACTAACACAAAGTGACTAGGCTCTGAGAGAGGGCAGCGGAGGCGAAGACGTCAGAGCCAAAGTCCTGGCGTCTACTGGAGCTTTTGGGAAGGTGTTTATCAGAACAGACCAAGAAATTTGGCTCTCCCCTGCTGAAACGATAGAGCTTTAGGGGCAAGACAAGGAGTTGTGAGTGATGGTCAGTGACGTGGGCTCCAGGGTGGAGAGCCGTGGGGGGAGCGGGCACTGGTGCTGCGTGTGGAGCCTCAGAGCGACCCCAAAGCCAGGGGGATCCAGTGCAGCCAAGGAGCACAGGCTGAGATGCAAGGAGAGTAGCGGGGGTCCTCAGGGCTCAGTGTAGGGTGGCCAATTTAGTTTCCAAAAGTGACAATGACATGATGACCTTGGCAACGGCACCTGGCAGCCTAACCTGAGAGGCTCTTTGCCTCCATCACACCCATCGAGACATTCCTTATTCCTACCGGCCTATGTTTGCTGCAGCTCTGCAAAGGCCACGGGCAAGGACCAAGAGCTGGAACCTGGAAAGGGACAGGGAAGCAGGGTGGCTTGGGACTGGCAGCGGCTTGGGAAAGGCAGGGGTGAGGGGTTGAGACGCCTGCGGCAGTCCAAGATCACTGCTTCAGGGAGGTGGTTTAAAAGAGGAAATTTAGGAGACACGAAACCCACATGTGTTCTATGGCACAGGGCGGTGTACAAAATTCCATTTCATTAGTTGAATAAGATTCTAGTTCATGCTTGAAAAACGGATATAGAAAATCTTATGAATGGTAAATTATTTCACTTTTGTTTTAAAATAGCCCATATCATTTTGTAGCAGGAAAACTCATCACACGATGTCGCAGACATCTGCTGATGATAGATCGTTAGCATTAAGCTTTCTCCTGGTGAAAAAGAGTGAAGAAGAAAATCACCCAAAGATCGGGCTAAAGAGGCCCAAGGTTTGGACCTGAGATCACCCACCAGGGCCTCCATAAGAAGCGTCTTTGGCTTGTGTGCGCGAGTCCGCACGCCTCGCTCGCAGAGCACCGCCCCTGCCGGCCAGTACAACTGTGAGATTGGTGCCTCGAGAATGTAATGTGAGCACAGATAATTCTTTAGAAAAATCAATTAGTTTAATCCTCCTCTTTCAGGCAATAAAACATCTAAAAATCACAAACACAGATTTGACTCTCTAACTGTGATTGCTAATGATCCCTGATTATAATAAGCGTGTGATTTTCTTTGGAATGGAATTATCTATTGCTTTTTTACCCCTAACAAATCAGTTTGTGATGGTTCTGTGATTAATCCAGACAGATAGTATGTACTTCTCCCTTAGGCTTGAGAGGGTTTTGTGGTGGGCCACCCCTAGCTTCAGGGAAAAGCACTTAATGTTTATCTGTTTCAGCTGTATTTTCTAAAACTGTTAGAAATGTCTGAGATAGGAATGGGTGGAAAGGTGGTAGGGGCCATGTAATATTTTGCTTTCTTTAAGTTCCTTTCATCACATGTTTGCTGAATGAGTGTGAGTTTTAGTGTCAGAATTTTGAACCCGGGGCTGTTGGTTGGGACATGCCCCTCCCTGCTCAGTGCCTGCGCCAGCAAGAGGACGCCAAGAGCCCTAGGAAGCAGTTCTTGGAGCTGTAACGTAGAACGATCCACCATGTGTGAACGCGCTCCTCCTGAGCCCTGAGAATATCTGGGGAAGGATGAGAGTCTAGGTCTGCTCGGGCTGCTTTGACGAATTCCGTACGCTTGGGGGGGTTAAACAGAATCCATTCCTCATAGCTCTGGATGCTCTAAGTTCAAAATCGAGGCTTGGCAGGTTTGTTATTTTCAGAGGCCTCTCTCCTTGGCTTGCAGGCAGCCACCATCTCACTGTGTCCTCACATGGTGGAAGGGGTGAGGGGGCTCTCTGGGGTCTCTTTTATAAAAACACTAATCACATCACAGATGCTCCATACTCGTAACCTCATACCTCCCAAAGGCCCAACTACCATCACATTAGGGGTTACCTTTCCACATATGGATGTAGGGGAACACAGAAATTCAGTCCACAGCCACAAGGATTAGAAAGGGGAGGAAAAAGGCAGAAAGTTTTAGAGCAATCATCAGTTAGCAGGAACTCACATAAATACTGGGGACTTGTCAATTTGGTGTTAGGTGGCATTGGGAGTTTTGAAAAGGAATGTTAATTTCAGTTTCTAGTTTTGCTAAAGTGCAATAAATGAAATGTTAATTGAGTGCATTTGGCACCAATAGATAAAGGAGATAGTCAGTCTTTCCTCTAGGCACTCAGAAGGTACAGCTGCCCTGGGCTGGGCAAATTGCACCTATGGTAATAATAATGAGGTCACTTTACATTTTACATAGGGTTGGAATTTTCAGTATTCATTATAAAAAAGATACAGGCTATCATGTGATGAAGTCCCAGCTTTCTCAACCCTTCACAGTTTGATATATATGATTCATGCTTCTTTAAGAAATAAAAATTTATTGGTAAATTTGAAATCCTTTGTGGGGCCTTTTCCTCTCCTTTGGAGATAGTCAATACCCTGAATGTCTCATCCCATTTGTATTTTGTGCTACTGTTATGTATGTGTGTATTCATAAACTCTACATTGAGTGGCTTTGCCTATTTTAAGATTTAAGTGTTAGCAAATTGCATAGTCCATTCCTTAAGTAGCTCTTTTCACAAAGTTCTGGAGAATTTGTTCTATTACATGAGCAATCTTTTTAACTGGTATATAGTATTTTGTCCTGTGGCTATGTCCTTGATTATTTTTCTGTTCTCCTATTATGCTCATGTGAATCAGTTCTAATCACAGTGCTTTTAGTCCAGGATCTTTTACATGTCCAGGATCCTCTGACCTGTGCGCTATCTCCCTTCTACTCCCGAAAGCAGACCCGCCGCACTGAGCCGGGCCCCGTGAGGGCAGCTTGTCCAGGAGCGCTCGCTCCTCCGGCCTTGGTGCTGGAAGGAGAAGCTAGGAGGAGCTCAGCCGAGCTGCCCACCGGAGCCGCTCACACACCTGCAGCCTCTGAGACCCTGGGATCCTAACCAAAGGCATCAGAAGTGAGGAGACAGTCCACAGTTTTGTACATGGGAAATCTCAGAAAATCTTACCTTTTTACAGGAAACAACTAAGTTTATGCTCCATTAAGTTGTTTTTTTAAAAATCAGTGTATTAGATTGGCTGATTATATTTTAATGAATTCAGTTAGAACTTTGGGAAGAACTAAGTGCTCCCAAAGGGGAATAGAAAGCTCTCTGCAATGGGGCGGCACTGAAGGGGCACCCGTCTGGGGGCCTGCTGCCCTCCGCGGCAATCTGGGCTCTGTCTGGAGCTGGAGCTTTGCTCCACCATCAGCCTGGAGCCTCCTGTGTTTTCTAGGGTTGGTGACCTGTTTCCAGAAGTCTGGCCCTTACCTGGTTTGCCCCCATTTCCCTCCTACGTTCTGGGTTGTGTCCTCCTTGTCTTCTTCTAACCGGTCAACACTTAAAAAAAAAAATCTCTGCTTTCATATTTCATATCGTAAAGCTCTTTTTTGTTTATCTCGTTGCTCCTTTTATCTTTTCTTGCATTCTGTCCTTATTTCAAGGAGGCAACATTTGATCGCATTTTTATGGATATTTAGTTTTTTTGTAAACAAGATCTCTTCTGTTTATATTAACTCTCTGTTGGCCTGACGTTCCCTTTTTCACAGTTCACTTTCTTTTTTTTAAAAAAAGTTAAGTTTGAGGCTTTTCTCAAATATTTACAAATTCTCAGTACAACTGAATGTCTGCCTTCAACTTTACTGGGTGTGCCAACCTGCTCTGCAAGGAGACCCTGCAGCGATTCAGCGTCAGAGCAGAGAATGAGCATTCCTGGGACCACACCCACCTCACCAGGGTTTGTAACAGGCAGCAAGCAAGACAAACTGCCACCTTTATTCTATACACTTATTCCTTGTTGGATAAGATATATTGTTTTCTTGAATTTTTTTCCACTGAAATAATTTTTTTTAGATTTTTGAAATTCAGATTTTTAAAAATTTAGATTTTTTAGATTTAGATTTTAGAATGCATTGTTTTATATCTTTTGAAAGGAAATGTACAGTTAACTTACAACAAGAGATCCTCTATTCTTCTCTTACTTGTACTCTGGATAGATCTATTTATCCAGTAGAGTAAGTGGGAAACAACCATGCTCCAATGGACTTATTTCAACACCAGATGCTCGCAGCCTCTGTCTTTATAAAATGTGAGCTCTATCTTAAGAAAAATCCTCATGGGGAGCAGAAATATGTCTCCTGGCATTTATGAAGGGTACTTATAAGGACAAACCTCTGCAGGACTAGTAGACTCTATTTTAAAGAGTAGGGCAATTAAGAAGATGAATTCAATTCCATTTGTTGAGAAAAATCTCCGATGGTTAATTTTGAAAGGTGAAGGAGGAATTTGTGTTATTTTAAAATAAAAAGCGATTGATTTTTTATCTAGTTTTTTTTGCTCAGACCAAATCAGAAACACCTGAGTCATATGGACACATCACATGCCAAAACCATTCCATCAAAAGCTAATGATGAATTACGCAAATTGAGTCCCATTTTTATCAGGCAAGACTACAATTAAAAAATGCTTTCCCTATATATATCTTTTTGTTTATTGTGTTATCTATATTAATATCTGCTAGAGTTTAACTTGAGAAAAGGAAGGAGTTGCATTTGGTAGTTATTTGGTAGACAATTTCAGGAGAAAAATTTTTCTGTTAGTTTTGCTTTTCGTTTGGAGCTTGTTGGAAATGGATTTTGTTGATTACTGCAAGAACTCTGTGTATGCATATCTAACAGTCATCTTTGTTGCTATGAGACTGGAGATTAAGTTCCTTCAAGAATATTTACTTCTGAAGGCGTTTCTGCTTTTGGTAGAATCTGTGTCCTGGGAAAGAGAAATCCTGGTGAGAAGGGTGATCTTCAATAAGCTGGCTATTGATAAAGGAATGCCCTCGACAGTGTTTAGTGAGCCCTGCTCTTGCTTGCCTAGACCAAGACTTTTTCCAGTTGTGATGGTAAATTTTCTGTGTCAACTTGACTGGATGACGGGGCACCCAGATGTATTTAGTTAAGCATTCCTCTGGGTGTGTCTGTGAGGGTGTTCCGAGGAGACAACCATTGGAACTGATATACTGAATAAAGCAGATCACCCTCCCTAAAGTGGGTGGGCCTCATCCAGTTCCTCCAGATACTGAATAGAAAAAAACGTGGACGGAAGTTGGACTTGCTTTTTCTGCCTAAATGCTAAGCTGGTCATGGGGCTTCTCCTGCCCTCGGATTCACAAGAGGCTTCCCTAGGTCTCCATGAGGCAGGTCCCAGCACTCCCACCTCTGTGACAGCATGAGCCAGTTCCTCGTAGTAAGTCCTATCCGGTGCGACCCACTGGCGCTGTTTCCCTGAGAACTCTAATATGACAGTCAGATAATGTTAATACCTAAAGGAAGCAGGGAGCAGACTGCATTTTTTAAATGTCCAAAGAGAAGCTAAGGTGAGAACATGAAACAGTGACTCATCTTAGTACATATTAGGCTTTTGTCCTGTAATAAAGGAAGTAAATTTTTAAAAAGAGGGAACTGGTTAGAAAATGTGACTTGTAAAAATGTATGTCTAAACAATTTAAAACTAATTAGCCATTTCCCTTTTTCCTTTCAGAAGCATCCATTATAATATGTTCTAAAAAAAAAGAAATCAACCCTTTACAATAAGGAATTTGCTAAATATTATCAGAACTGATTATTTGAGAGAACACAATTTTAACCATTTCTACATTGCATCAGAATTTCTGTGATACTTCTGAAATGACTCAGGTCACTTTTTGATGCATTCATGTTGGTCATTACTCTTTAGGAAAAAAAAATTAGATCGTATTTCATCTGCAAAATATTAATATTCAGTATGTGCTAATTCTTTAAAGTCTTGGCATATTTTATTTAGTGCAATTTTAAGAGTTGGAAAAAAAAAAGTGTGGAGTTCCGGGAAGATGGCGGCGTGAGCAGGGCAGCGGAAATCTCCTCCCAAAACCATATATATTTATGAAAATACAACAAATACAACTATTCCTAAAAGACCAGAAGATACAGGACAGCACCCAGCCTGCATCTACACCTGAGAGGACTTGGCACCCCGCGAGGCAGGTAAGCTATGGAGCCGTGACCCGGCGGGACCCGAGCACTACCCCACCCCAGTGCACAGGTGGGAGGAGAGGATTCATAGCCGGGAGGGAGTGGAAGTACAGGCCCGCAAAATAACCAGCTCTGGTGATCTGCGCCAGGAACGCTGACACACATCGCATGGTGTATCAGAGATTGGAGACACAGAGGGTGCAGGATAGGAGCTGGGGAACGCACCGGGTCCTCGCAGCCAGGTCACGGGGACAAAAGAAAAGGGCATGCTTTTTTTTTAGCGGTCTTAAAGAGATAGGGGCCCAACAGAGGAACATGATCGTTCCAGCACACCTGGCCCAGCAGGCTGGGAGTCCTGGTGAATTTCGGACCCCTTGGCTGGCAACTGGGAAAAAGTAGCCCTACTGAGACTTCCCACAGAGATCAGCAGCCTCCCATTCATTCCCACCCCAGCCAGAGCCCTGAAGGGCCCTGCGGGGCAGCGCAGCTGCGGCTGCAGAATAGTGGAGCAACAGCGCCACCTACAGCATCCTCACAGAATCAACTCCGGCGGACGTCTTTTTGTTTTCTGGGTTTTTTTCTCTTTTCTTTTCTTTCTTTCTCTCTCTCTTTTTTTAAAGTCTTAAAGAGCCCAGCTGACATATGTGGCACCTACCAGCGACCACTTCTATCGCCATGAAAAGACAGACGAATATGGTACAAACAAAGCTTATCCAGACCCAGACACCAGAGAGAGAGTCTGAAGGGATGGAAATGTACAATCTTCCTGAAAAAGAATTCAGAATAAAAGTCATAACCATACTGATGGATCTGCAGAGAAATATGCAAGAGCTGAGGGAGGAAGTGAGGGAAGTGAGGAAAGACAATGAAGAAATAAGACAAGCGATCGACGGGCTTAGCAGCAGACTGGACGAGATGCAAGAAACTGTTAATGGAATAGAAATCAGAGAACAGGAATACAGAGAAGCTGAGGCAGAGAGAGATAAAAGGATCTCTAGGAATGAAAGAATATTAAGAGAACTGTGTGACCAATCCAAATGGAACAATACTTGCATTATAGGAGTACCAGAGGAAGAAGAGAGAAAAAAAGGGATAAAAAACGTCTTTGAAGAAATAATTGCTGAAAACTTCCCCATGCTGGAAAAGGAAATAGTCTCACAGTCCACGGAAGCCCACAGATCTCCCAACACAAGGGACCCAAGGAAGACAATACCAAGACACATAATAATTCAAATGGCAAAGATCAAAGATAAGGACAGAGTATTAAAGGCAGCTAGAGAGAGAAAAAAGATCACCTACAAAGGAAAACCCATCAGACTATCATCAGACTTCTCAACATAAACCTTACAGGCCAGAAGAGAATGGCATGATATATTTAACGTTCTGAAACAGAAGGGCCTCAAACCAAGAATATTGTACCCAGCACGATTATCATTTAAATATGACAGAGGGATTACACAATTCCCAGACAAGCAAAAGCTGAGGGAATTTGCCTCCCATAAACCACCTCTACAGGATATCTTAAACGGACTGCTCTAGATGGAAGCACACCTAACACTAAAAAGATGTCACCAGAGAAAATAAAATCATAGCAAAGAAAGCAGACCATCCAAATACTAACTAAAGGCAAAGAATAAAACACCTAGTATATAAAGAATGGAGGAGGAAGAATAAGAAGGGAGAGAAATAAAGAGACATCAGACTGTTTTTACAATAACTTAACAAGAAAGTTAAGTTAGATTGTTAGATAATAAAGAAGCAACCCTTGAACGTTTGGTAACCATGAATCTAAAGCCAGCAATGTCGATAATCACCCTAAATGTAAATGGACTGAATGCACCAATCAAAAGACACAGAATAATAGAATAGATAAAAAAGCAAGACCCATGTATATGCTGCTTACAAGAGGATATAACCATTATAAATATATATGCACCCAACACAGGAGCGCCAACATATGTGAAACAAATACTAACAGAATTAAAGGAGGAAACAGATAGCAATGCATTCATTTTAGGAGACTTCAACACACCACTCACTCCAAAGGACAGATCAACCAGACAAAAAATAAGTAAAGACACAGAGGCACTGAACAACACACTAGAACAGATGGACCTAACAGACATCTACAGAACTCTACACCCAAAAGCAACAAGATACACATTCTTCTCAAGTGCACATGGAACATTTTCCAGAATAGACCACATACTAGGCCACAAAAAGAACCTCAATAAATTCAAAAATATTGAAATTCTACCAACCAACTTCTCAGATCACACAGGTATAAAACTAGAAATAAATTGTAGAAAGAAATCAAAAAGGCTCACAAATACATGGAGACTTAACAACACTCTCCTAATTAATCAATGGGTTAACGACCAAATCAAAACAGAAATCAAAGAATATATGGAGACTAATGACAACAACAACACAAAGCCACAACTTCTCTGGGACACAGCAAAGGCACTTCTAAGAGGAAAGTATATTGCAATCCAGGCCTATTTAAAGAAGGAAGAACATCCCCAAATGAATAGTCTAAAGACACAATTACTGAAATTGGAAAAAGAAGAACAAATGAGGCCAAAAGTCACCAGAAGGAGGGACATAATAAAGATCAGAGAAGAAATAAATAAAATTGAGAAGAATGAAACAATGGAAAAAATCAATGAAACCAAGAGCTGGTTCTTTGAAAAAATAAACAAAATAGATAAACCCCTGGCCAGACTCATTAAGAGAAAAAGAGAATCTACACACATACATAGAATCAGAAATAAGGAAAAATAACGACGGATCCCACAGAAATACAAAGAATTATAAGAGAATATTATGAGCATCTATATGCTAACAAGCTGGAAAACCTAGAAGAAATGGACATCTTCTTAAAAAAAAACAACCTTTCAAGACTGACCAAACAAGAAAGAGAAAAACTAAACAGACTAATCACCAGCAATGAAATTGAATCGGTAATCAAAAAACTACCCAAGAAAAACCCCCAGACCAGATGGATTCACCTCTGAATTCTACCAGACATATAGAGATGAAATAACACCCATTCTCGTTAAAGTTTTTCAAAAAATAGAAGAGGAGGGAATACTTCCAAACTCATTCTATGAAGCCAGCATCACTCTAATAGCAAAACCAGGCAAACACCTCACCAAAAAAGAAAATTACAGACCTATATCCCTGATGAACGTAGATGCAAAAATACTCAACAAAATATTAGCAAACCGAATTCAAAAATACATCAAGAGGATCATACACCCCGATAAAGTGGGATTCATCCCAGGGATGCAAGGATGGTACAACATTCGAAAATCCATCAACATCATCCACCACATGAACAAAAAGAAGAACAAAAACCACATGATCATCTCCATAGATGCTGAAAAAGCATTTGACAAAATTCAGCATCCATTCATGATTAAAACTCTCAACAAAATGGGTATAGATGGCAAGTACCTCAACATCATAAAGGCTATATACGACAAACCCACAGCTAACATACTTAATAGCAAGAAGCTGAAAGCTTTTCATCTAAGATCGGAACAAGACAGGGATGCCCACACTCTCCACTATTATTCAACATAGTACTGGAGGTCCCAGCCATGGCAATCAGACAAAACAAAGAAATACAAGGCATCCAGATTGGTAAAGAAGAAGTAAAACTGTCACTATCTGCAGATGACATGTTATTGTAGATAAAAAACCCTAAAGAATCCACTCCAAAACTACTAGAATTAATATCTGAATTCAGCAAAGTTGCAGGATACAAAATTAACACACAGAAATCTGTTGCTTTCCTATACACTAACGATGAACTAACAGAAAGAGAAATCAGAAAAACAATTCCATTCACAATTGCATCCAAAAGAATAAAATACCTAGAAATAAACCTAACGAAGGAAGTGAAAGACCTGTACTCTGAAAACTACAAGACACTCCTAAGAGAAATTAAAGAGGACACTAACAAATGGAAATTCATCCCATGCTCTTGGCTAGGCAGAATAAATATTGTCAAAATGGCTATACTACCTAAAGCAATGTACAGATTCAATGCAATCCCTATCAAACTACCAACAGCTTTCTTCAATGAACTGGAACAAATAATTCTAAAATTCATATGGAACCACAAAAGACCCCCAATAGCCAAAGCAATCCTGAGAAGGAGGAATCACACAGAGGGAATTATGCTCTCTGACTTCAAGCTCTGCTACAAAGCCACAGTAATCAAGACAATTTGGTATTGGCACAAAAACAGACCCTCAGACCAGTAGAATAGAATAGAAAATTCAATCATTAACCCAAACATATACAGTCAATTAATATTTGATAAAGGAGCCTTGGATATACAATGGGGAGATGACAGCCTCTTCAGCACCTGGTGTTGGAAAATCTGGACAGCTACATGTAAGAGAATGAAACCGGACTACTGTCTAGCCCCATACACAAAAGTAAACTCAAAATGGATCAAAGACCTGAATGTAAGTCATGAAACCATAAAACTCTTAGAAAAAAACATAGGCAAAAATCTCTTGGACATAAAAATGAACGACTTCTTCATGAACATATCCCCCTGGGCAAGGGAAACAAAAGCAAAAATGAACAAGTGGGACTATATCAAGCTGTAAAGCTTCTGTACAGCAAAGGACACCATCAGTAGAACAAAAAGACATCCTACAGTATGGGAGAATATATTCATAAATGATGTATCCGATAAGGGGTTGACATCCAAAATATATAAAGAACTCATGCACCTCAACAAACAAAAAGCAAATAATCCAATTAAGAAATGGGCAGAGGACATGAATAGACACTTCTCCAAAGAAGAAATTCAGATGGCCAACAGGCAAATGAAAAGATGCTCCACATCGCTAATCATCAGAGAAATGCAGATTAAAACCACAATGAGATATCATCTCATACCAGTGAGAATGGCCAACATCCAAAACACAAACAACAACAAATGTTGGCGAGGATGTGGAGAAAAGGGAACACTCCTACACTGCTGGTGGGAATGCAAATTAGTTCAACCATGTGGAAAGCAGTATGGAGGTTCCTCGAAAAGCTCAAAATAGAAATACCATTTGACCCAGGAATCCCACTCCTAGGAATTTACCCTAAGAATGCAGGAGCACAATTTGAAAAAGACAGATGCACCCCTATGTTTATCGCAGCACTATTTACAATAGCCAAGAAATGGAAGCAACCTAAGTGCCCATCAGTAGATGAATGGATAAAGAAGATGTGGTACATATACACAATGGAATATTATTCAGCCATAAGAAGAAAACAAATCCTACCATTTGCAACAACATGGATGGAGCTAGAGGGTATTATGCTCAGTGAAAGAAGCCAGGCTGAAAAAGACACATATCAAATGATTTCACTCATATGTGGAGTATAAGGAGAAAGAAAAAAACTGAAGGAACAAAACAGCAGCAGAGTCACAGAACCCAAGAACGGACTAATAGTTACCAAAGGGAAAGGGACTGGGGAAGATGGGTGGGAAGGGAGGGACAAGGGGGAAAAGGGAGCAGTATGATGAGCAGATGTAATGTTGGGGGAGCACGGGGAGGGCTGTACAACTCAGAGAAGACAAGTAGTGACTCTATAGCATCTCACTACGCTGATGGACAGTGACTGTAATGGGGTTGGTGGGGGGGACCTGATGAATGGAGTAGTTTTATATCCATAATATTGCACATGTAATTGTAGATTAATGATACCAAAATAAATTAAAAAAAAGAGTTGGAAAAAAAATTACTCATATGACTTCTACTCAATCAACTGTCTGAAAATGAAAATGGTACTAAAACAGTCAGTCTTCACTTTTCTTCCCTACCCTGTACCTCCAGTGTTCTGCATCAGACCTTGCATTTGAAGTGGGTGGTATACAATACTAAGTCTAAGCCTGCTCCCCTAAATTTAAGAAGTTATGTGCAAACATCTCAGAAGCCATCTTTCTCCATCCTGGTATCTGGTCTAGGAAATCTATTCTACCTCAAACTATTCCTGCTGTCCCTTTCAATGACATGTGTGTCGTGGAAGCAGGAAAGATCACATCTGAAATGCTAAACTCACTACCTGAATATGCTCTTAGAAATGGGCTTAAACATACAATTTACCAAGGATAGATCACTGCCATCAATTAACTAGGGTTACTCTTCTTTCTCTGAATATCCCATTTTTTGACAAATAAGAACACTTGATAAATAATATTTGATTTAGCTATTTAGATAGAAAATCAACTAGATGTTCTTATTTGGTGTTTGTAAGAAATAGGCTTATTCTAAAAGGGATTACTCGAAATATATGATTACATTCTCTGAGGATGCTTTTAATAGGTTGTCTTTTCATTAGTGAGAACCACTACAAGATTATAAAAGAAATCAAGAGCATTGGAAACACTAGAAAAAGGAAATGAAAGACAGTAAACTTGTAATAAACTGTCCTGTAATGAGACAGTTCAACAAATACTTTACAAATTATCATAGCAGTAATGACAATAATAGTAATTAGGATTTTCAGTCTGTGGTGTCTTTCTACTAAGGTCTAGAAAGCATTTTGATCCAGTGGGATGATGTTCCTGACAAGGAACACCCATAGCCCTAAACATGCACCGCACTTAAACACTGAGCAGGAGATCCCCTGCCCGGGACCTGAGGAAGCATTTCCTCTAAGCTCTTCTCATGACAGAACAGCTTGGTGGAAGGCAGCCAGAGGGACGGGAGGTGGGAGGACTGGGCCCCCTGCGTAACCTGCATTCCCCTGCCTTCTCCTCTGTACTGTGACCTCGCAGGAGCTCAGCCCAGGTACCCGGAAACCCCACGCAGCAGGTGGCACGTCCCTCCTGGATTTCGGCCTCATTGTTTCTCGCACCTTCTATGGGCAGAGTGCTCTTTTTCAAATGCAAATTTCTACTCTTACTACCCTAGCAAAGCCATCTTGACAGGTGTCACTCACCTGCAGGACACTCAGCTCAGCCCTGAGGCCCAGCGCCTGCCCTGCTGGGCTCCCACCCATCAGTAGTGTCGCAGCCAGGAGCCTGGCTCTCGCCCTGCAGGTGCTCCACTGACGCTTGATGAAGTAGCCACTGCCTGTGCCAGGCCCAGGTCCCAAGGAGGGGGAACAGCAGAGCAGTCAAGGAGAAACAGGCAGCTGGACCTCTCTGTGTCTGTGTAAGTCTGTGTCTCTGTTGCTCTGGCTTGAAGGGTAGTAGTTCTGTCACCCTGAAGTGTGCCCGTGAGATCCCAGGACTGGTACCCCATAGTGTGCCAGTTTGGCACCCTGTGAAGCTGAAGGCCAATGAAAAACCGCAGTCGCAGGGACAGGCTTTGTCCCGACTCCCCTGGTCGGCCTCAGTGCAGAGCTTCCGAAAGGCCTCAGGTGTCAGGGCCCCTCCCTGGGAATTACTAAGCAGGACGCCTGACTGCTGTCCCAGGAGGGGCCTAGAAGTGGACCCCACACCAGACAGATGGGCATAAGTTGCCACATCCCCATCTGTCTTTCTGAGGGCCCAGCCACTTTCCCTAAAACCACCTACTCTCCAGAGAGCTACCCCACATCGCCAACTAGGATGGAGTGTAAGCCTGGATCTAAGCCACCCAGAGTCACTCACTTTCCTGGGCTTTTCCTGTGGACATGAGGTGTATGTGTGAATGAACCTGTTGCGTTTCCCTTGATAATGTCTCTTATTGTCGGAATCTCAGCAAAGAACTCTGAAAAGTAGAGAGAAATTAATTTTCTCCCCTTTAGGTCCCAATATCTCAGTGTCAGTGAATGAATCTGTAACTCGGGGGGGAAAATTGCAGGGCAAAATACCTTTGAAACTGAAATCAGTCAAAGGGAGAAATAAAGCGAGAGAAACCCATTTATTGCTCACAAGCAGTTGTCCACTTCTGCTCGCCCATGTCTCTCATAATCAGGCTGCAGAAAAAAAGGACCCCACCCAACCTCTCTGGTCCAGATATGCCCTCACTCACCCTTATAAGTACTTACTGATATGAAAATGGACTACTTCTCTCCACCCCTTGGAAACACCTATTGATATGGAGATGCACTAAGGCCAGGCGAGAGATTCTGGAAATATTGCAATCTTACCCACAGAGATCTTTGGATGGGACAGGTGGGCTTCCAGAGGCAGGTCTAGTAGTCAAAGTCAGGCTACTGAACAACATCCAGTCCTGCCCTGGGCAGCCGCAGACTGGATTCACGCCTCAGAGAAGCCGACTCCCAGGCCAGGCCCCCATGGTGAGTGCTGCCACCTGGAGGAGGGGGGCCCAGAGGGCAGGGGAGCAGAAGAGCTCCAGGAAGGACAAATTCGGAGACACAGTAGAAGGCGATGCAGTGCCTTAAAGCAGCAAGCACAGAGCCCATGTGGTCCCAAGACCTGTGGACCCTGGAGAGAACATACACACGTCTGAAATAATAAAAAGTGGTATTTCAACATATGTCACAATGGTGTCCTATCAATGCCTTTGCATTTTCAAGGGCATATTTGGTTTTTTATTACTTTCTGAGGGAAAGTAGTATATTAACATTATTAAACTCATTAAAACTCAGGAAAGCACCAATATTCTGTTACTTGTATAATTTACTATAAAGAAGAAGACCTCTTTAAAGTGCTATTCAAGGGGGTTTAATTACTAAAATCTTAAAAAAAAACAAAAAAAAACAACAACCCAAGGCTGCCAACAGAGGTTCCAGTAAGAGCCCAAGTGAAGCTGGTGCACAGCTCCGGGAGCAGCGCTGAGAAGTCCGGGCAGGCGAATCGGCGGCAGGAGAAGAGTATATGGCGCTGTTACCTGGCCTTGAACAGAAGCCTTGGGGGCAGTGACAGTACACTTTAGCCTTGGATTTTAGAATGCATTTCTACTGTATTTTGATTTAAGTTTTGTCAAAACGTCACACGAGATCATAAACAGAAAGAAAAAACTATAAGGTCACCATGAAAAGTCATGTGCTGGAAAGATTTCTCTATTTAAACTCCAGAAAAGCAGAACTTCTCCCTCTGAGAGGCATGTTTTCACCATCCCATATTAGGTCTGAGGGCCGCAGTGCAGTGGGGGAGGGGCGCACAACTTTGGAACGTTAATTACAGTCAGGATTTTTTTGACATTAATGAAAGCCTTATGCATGTGAGATCTTCCAAAACTGTGAGACGCGCCCTCCCTGCCCTCCTCCTGCTCTCGGCCCTTTTGGAATATGTGCAAAACACTTCTCGGTACAGAATGTACTCTCTTCAGTGCAGCCAGTTTTTCCTAATGACCATTTATATAAACCTTGGTAACGTTGAGAACAGAGAATTCCTGCAGCAATATAAATAGCTTAGGAGAACTCTGCCCTTGACCCTGCTGCCCCGAGGGAATACGTGTTTCTAATTACTGAGTTCTGTGAGTGGCCAGCAACCCACAGACCAAGAGGGCCACTCATGTGACCTTTGCTGGTCAGCAGTCACTGGCTTGAGTCACCGCCACTGTTCAGCTGATGGGCACGGAATGGGCCTAGTGTTGGTTTTATTTTCTGGTAGGGAAACTGATGTTCACCAAAAAGTGTATTCACCAGGGTAAGACTGTGCACAAAAAAAGCCACATTCATCTCCAAATGAAGATGGAGAACCTAGGAAGTCTTCCTCCAGCGGTGCCTGCAGAAAGTACCGGTACATCCGCTGGGTTCCCTGGAATCAGGCATGCGCGTGGGGATGCCGAGGGTAACAGAAGCCACCCGGCTGCTCAGATGACGGCCTCAGCATAAACATGGATTTCCTGAGAATCTGGTAATGTGTTCCCCTTCTAATCGGGATCATGTTCACCAAAAAAATAAACTACTGTAAGCCTTTACCCTTCCCTTCCATCTTCTACATTTTCTTTCCCCAGATCTCTGCTTAGTGGTATGTATGAGCTTTCTAAAAAACATCTGCCATCTAAACATTTCCCATTACCTTGATAGGAGCAGCTAAACACGGAATGATTACCTCTCATTAGCATGACAAAGTGAGGTTGTATGCATTCCTTGGATAATTCTGCCAGAAGACACCACTCCTTTCGGTGCTCCTGGGCGCCAGCACACAGTGAGGCAGCCATGCACAGGTCTCGCCAGTTAAAGCCTTGTGAGTGCAAGCTCAGTTCTGCGCACGCTGTGGCCCGTGACAGCCGGTCTTGGATACCTGTCCGTAAACGGTTACCGCCTCACAGGTGCTGTCCTCACGACTAACAGAGGGCTTCAGGCTGCCGTGCTCACACAGGCGCTAGGTGGCTTCTGCTGTAAACGCGGCCTGAGGGGAGCGTGGCCTTCTGAGAAATGCTGAGCACAGCGGTGTGACGCTGGCCTACGTGTCTCCTTTAACTTTTGCCCACTGTTAGGCTGTGACGATGTTCTTGAATCTATGTATTAATTTCTTGCTTAAGTGTAATTCCAGAAGAGGGCAGGTCTCTCTGCAAATAATTATGATGTTTTCTTAGAAAAGAAAACTTTGGAATAGGATACATTCCTTTTTTTTATTCTCAGCTACCAAAAAGCTTTGAATGAAATTGAAGGTGCAGTCGTAGCATTTAATGTTCTCTAATCACCCGTGGCTTTTAGATGGTTCCTCAGCTCTTGAAAATCTCCAAAAATTACATTTAACTCTTTTGCATTGCATTTTAACTCGTAAACCACCTAGATCCTTTTTAGAATTGGAAAGGGTATAAAATGTCCATAATGAGAGAAGATCACGGTTTTATTTAGTTAGACTGAGGCCTCTCCTTATAAACACAGAATGGGATTTTCTCTCCCCCATCCCCAAATGTGATCTAACAGTTGGTACATGCGATTCTAAACACTGACAGCCAGCGAACGCCAATGAGGAGACACTACCGATGCCGAAGAGGTAGCAGGACGGGAAGAGCCGGTAGAGAGGGAGGAGGACCCCTTGCTGAGCCCGCCTCCGCCGCTGGGGACTGGCTGCCTGGAGCACATTTGCTTTCACCTCCGGGCCTCCTGCGGTAGCAAGCCTGCCCCCGCTCCCTGGGCGCTCAGTGAGGTTTTGCCTCTCCAGCCATCAGTTTGCTGTGTCACTAGCAGGCACCAAGCACCTGGGGAGGCCGCCCTTGGTGAGACTTTCTCTGGCCCAGTTGCACCCAGGCACTTTCCTCTCTCCGTGATGACTGCGCCTCGCTCCCTCGCCCCCTGTCCTTCCCCTAGGATGTCTGAGTCCCTGTTCCTGACACGGCGTCATGGCAGCCCTGGGCCCTCTTTACCCGCAGTGTGATCAGCTCCCTGTCCCTGAGCGTCTCTGCTTCCCATTAGGCTGTGCCTACATGGGGAGAGCTTGCTCTTGGTCTGTCTCCCCATCAAGGAGACACTAATAAGGGTGACCCGTCCGGTAAGAGGACTAGGATGGCCACTCTCTCCCCGCATGCCCAGTCTCAGAGCCTAATATTTCAGATGTGCTGATTGTCCTCCGGTTGGAGCACAGCTACTCTGAGGTCAGACTTACACTACCTCTGCCTTTATTGCCTTTCGAATTCTTTCTTTCATTTTTCTACTTTTTCCTCATAAGCATATTGAATAAATGCTTTCTTTTCAGAATCTAACATGGGCAAAAGGCTGGGATGAGTACATTACTGAGTTTTATCACACTTCCCAGGTGAAATGTGCTTCTCAAGTCCTTTCGTGACTCCCCCTGCCCTCACCACCACACACTGAGGGCAACAGCTGACATTTCTAGAGCACTGGCACGTACACTTTGCATGAATACAACAGGCAAGACGCTATATGCCACCCCAGAGATTTAGGTATTGAATAAATCTTTTAAAACACCTTCTAAAACCATAGGAACATTGACCTTCCTGTCCTAGATGTGTGTCAAAGTGCCTGTGTGGTCTTACTAAAAGCAAAGCCCAAGGCGGTCATAGTTGCTCCATGTAACCACAGGTATACAGTTTGGGAATTAAGGATAAGCACCTGACTTAAGGCCAGGAGGGTCCAGGCTGGTCTGTAAGCTGTAAATGAAGGGCACAAAGATGCACCGGATTCTCCCTCAACGATCTGACCTGAGACGACCGAGAGAAGGAGACACAGTGGCCCCTTAGCTGAGGGCTTGCCTTCCACGGTTTCAGTTACTTGAGGTCAACCCCGGTGGGAAGCAGACACACCTCCTTCTGACATATCATAGGACACTAGCAGCTAATACCACGTCATGGGGCCTGCAGCCCTCTCCTCACTCCATCTCACCACGGGGGCACTTTGTCATCTCACAGCATCACAGGAAGGGGCGAGTGCAGCACGTACTGTGGGGGAGAAACCACATTCACACCCCTTCCATGACGGTACATTGTTATAATTGCTCTCTGTTGTCATTGGTTATTGTCGTTAATCTCTTACCATGACTGATTTGTCAGTCACACTTTATCATAGCTATGTATGTATAGAAAAACACATAGTGTCTACAGGGTTTGGTACCACCTGTGGTTTCAGTCAACTGCTGGGGGCCTTGGAACATACGCCCCGTGGATAAGAAGGGACTACTGTAGTTAACAATGGAAGCTGAAATACTAACAAAAATTATACAGTTAACATTTTATAATATGACAAACTGTTCTATCTTAAGAGATTCTAATTTCCTGGGTGATTTTTTTTTTTTTCTGAAAGGAAATTCCTAAACTAAAGTATTACACCACACCAGTTTTAAAATGTGACTTCTCTTTCAAAGTGTTTGGGGTGGTTATCTTTGCAAAATTTGGCATGAAAAATATAGAAAACCTAAAAGAAAAAAAGATGGCTTTCACTGGAGATGTATCTACAGAACAACTGGTTAACTAAAACAATTTCCTCTGACATTTAATGCCTCCTTTGAACGAAGGATTTCCAAACCGCTCCACAGCTTGACTGTGAATGAGTTCAACGATTAATTCATCTGATGAAAGGTGCTCCATGCTTCACATGTCCTCGAACAAAGAGAAACTGATTCTTCAGTATCATTGTTTTCACATGGTAAGTGGTAGCACAAATGACTCATTCATAATACTCTATGCATAAACTTCTAGATTATGACAGGTCATGGAAATACTTCAGGCTATTTATCATGTTCTTATCTGCACTGCCCAAACAAAGAACTAATCTTACCAATTCTGGAGTAGAAACATAAAAACGAAACAAGGTGACTTTCCTTTGTGACATAAAGTATGGCTACACCTCCATGGGTGGCATCTTCCCACACTGCTCGTGTTGTAGGTCGCCTATTCTCCCAGAATGTCTGCCACAACCAGCTTCACAACTGGCCGGCGGCTACCTTTAACCTTGAGTGGTTAGCCTGCTACGCTCTAGTCTGAACTATTTGCTTCAAGGAATGTTTACATCCAATAGCACACATTTAATAATATATGACTTGACTGGTTTGTAGTGAGGGGGTTGAATTGTGTTGCAGTCTAAATGTCTCTATCCTCCTGAATTCACATGCTGAAAATTCATATGCATAGTCTCCAGGGTGATAGCATTAGGAGGCGGGGCCTTTGGGAGGTGACGAGATCATGAAGGTGGAGCCCCCGGAAATGGGATCACTACCTTATAAAGGAGATCCCAAAGAGCCCCTTCCCCGCTTTCCCCAGGTGAGGACACAGCAAGAAGACAGCACCTATGAACCAGGAAGCAGCATCTCACCAGACACTGAATCTGCCAGCACCTAGATCTTGGACTTCCAGCCTCCAGAGCTGTGAAATACATTTCTGTTGTTTACAAGCCACCCAGTTTATGGTGTTCTATTATAACAGCCCGAAGGGACTAAGATAAATTGTGTTTCCCAAAAGACATATTGAAATTCTCATCCCAGGCACCTGTAAATGTGACCCTAGTTGGAAATAGGGTTTTTGCAAATACAGTCAAGTTAAGATGAGGTCATAGTGGAGTAGGGTGAGAAGTGGAGAAAGACACATGGACACACACAGGGACAAGGCCATGTGAAGACAGAGGCAGAGATGGCAATGATCCGTCTACAAGCCCAGGGTCATCATGGATTACCAGCCACTGTCAGAAGCTAGGAATGCAGCAAAGAATGGATTCTCCCCCTGAGTCCCCAGGCCAGCTGCCTTGCTCTTTCGGACTTCTGGCATCCAGAACTGTGAGAGGAGAAATGTCTTCAGTTTTAAGGCACCCAGTTTGAGGTAATTTGTTATAGGGGCTTTAGGAAATGCACACATGTGGGAATGAATGGATTCTTTCCACATGAAGTTAACGCATGAAGCAATCATAGTTTTAAAAAGAGGAATACTTCTTGAAATGCAGTTAAGATTACTGAGTATCTGTCTTTTGTTCTCTTTGTTTCTGTCGTTCATTCATGATTTCCTGTGTGTGTATAGCCTCTCTACTAATGGGTTTAGATTTTATCATTACTCAGAGATCCAGAGAGGATTTTACATGCAACCCAAATCAAGTAAAATAGAATAGAACAAAACAGAAAACAGGCAGAATAAATAAATAAAAATGAAACACACACACACACTCACACACACACACACATACACCAGTCAGAATCTAAAGGTAGATTAAAAGATGCATACCTGTCTTCTTTCTCTTTTGTTGTGTTATTACACTTTCCCAGTACCATGTAATGGAGGCCTAATTTGAGTTAATTTACACAATGAATTCTTAATCAAACACTAAAAAACTTTTATTTTAATGGCAAATTGTTGTGACGACTACCAACAAAAAGTTTTATTTGCAATTTTTTAAAAAAATCAAGAAAGCATTTCTTATTTTTGTATGTGTGTTAATATGTTTATAGAAGTAATGGAATGCTAGCTTTGGCTTATTTTTTTCTCAGAACATTATAAAAAGTTTTAATTTCTTTCTCCTCATGAAAGTTCCTTCAAGAAAAGGCCAGAATTTTGATAATTGTTACACTCTCCAGACCAAATGCAGGGCCTACCATTGTGATGGATCAATAAATACTGATTCTATGAAAAACATAAAATCATTTTAAGTGAACATTATAAATAAATTCTTAAAATCATTCTTTCTCCCTAGGTCCCTGGCTCCTCGGCCTTACTAGCATTTCAAAGGGAGGCACCGGCCATGTTCGGTTTTTTATGATTTTTTACAGTGTGAGATTTCGGGGGTGGGAGAGCGGGGTTTAAAGACAAAGCCTACGTGGTATATAAGTTTTCAAAAGTATTTTCTCATTTAGTCGTACGTATTTTAAAATATTGAGGTATAGAAACATCATTGTCTACTGTCAGTTCTGGTGTCTGCTCTCTACTGGTTGCTCAGGAAACCAAAAAGCAAGGGCCTACGTCATCATTCTGGCATCTCTGAGCTTAAATAAGGCCTGTGAGCCTCTAGGTTTCCATCTTAAACAGGGTAAAGACATTAGACATTTGGACAAGGTATGCCATTCTGGTTTCCTGTTTAGTGTTTGAATATAAACTGTCAAGTAAAATTTTAATCTCTAAGGAAAGTCTTCTGTGTATGTTATACACAAAAACTGCTTTGAGAATTTGAAATATAAATATGTACTAATTATTGCTACATGAAAACATGTACTTGTAATAATGTTTGTGAATACAGTTACAATTTTTAGAACATTTAAATAGTTGGCTAGGAAAATAGATCAAAATATTGTAAATATTAAGGGACAATCCTTTGGAACATGCCTTCAGGAAAACCATTAAAACTTTTGGAGTTAAAATGTTCAAATCAAATATTTAAATTAAAATAATAATACAAAGTAGGTCGATAGAAATTTGGCTAAATTATAATTCAAATCTCTTTAGAACTATTGGTTGTATTGGAATTTATAGTGGAAAACAAAATAACCTTCAAGAATGTATTAAATTTGACTTATTTAGGCATGGATCTCTCAAAAACAAGAAAAAAATACCTTTAAGGAATGCTTCACATTTTATGGGAATGAGTTGAAAACATATCAACTGTGCCATATCAAATTTTCCGTAAGGAAAAATCCCCAAGTTATTTATACCATCCACAATAAAATTAGCATGAGAATGATGTAGCAAGACTATAACTAGAGTATATAGAATTATAAGTATTATAAAAAAAGGAAAACGATAGAAAAAAAGGAATGTATTTTATTCTTTCAATCAATTGTCTAAAGACAGTATTTACAATCATAAGAAGAAAATTCCTTATAGTTTATGAAGTAAATTTTAAATTATTGCTGGGCACTGAATCATTTTCAGTAGTTAAAGCTGAAGCACATTTTATAATTGTCCAAGCGATAAATCCTCAGCACAAACTTCCTTTTAGAAAAAAAAAAAATACTTCTGAAAATCTTTTCCCTAAATTATATTCAGCTGTGCACCAAAAGTCTCATATCAATAAATGTGCCAGTTGGAAGTGAGCCTTTGTTTAATGTTGCAAATATGAGAAGTGAGTTAGCAGGAGCAAATGTGTAGCTGACAGGCCTAGGGAATTGCCATTCTTGAATTAAAAGTCTAACTTTTAAAATCTGTGTACAAAATTATAATAAAATTGCAATGATAATTATTTTGGGATATTGCGGCTTCAAATTTATAGTTGTATGCCAGCGACTCAGTCTGGTGAACAGCCACCTTCAACCCTGACAGCAGCTGTGTGTACATTTTAACATCGGGCCAGTCACCTTGTCTTAGCTCAGGCTGCTGTAACAAAACACCATGGACTGGGTGGATTAAAAAACAAACCTTTATTTCTTCCAGTTTTGGAGACTGGGAAGTCCAGGATCAAAGTGCCAGCACACTGGGTTCCTGGGGAACGCTCTTTTTCTGGTTTGCAGACAGTGACCTTGCTGTGTCCTCACACGGAGGGGAAAGGAATCCTCTCTCCTGTGTCTCTTTTAAAGGGGCACTAATCCCATTCATAAGGCCCCCACCCTCATGACCTAATCACCTCCCAGAGGCCCCACTTCCTAACACCATCACACTGGGGATTACAGTTTCAACATGTGAATTTGAGTGTGTGTGGGGGGAGAAGCACACACATTCATCCTACAGCATAGTGTCAGGCCAAAACACATATTTCTTTTGTTTCTAGTATAAGTATGGAACCATAACCTGATTTTAGCATTTTTGCGATGCAACATTCCATACTCTCATCTCTCCCCTTGCCCAGATTTGAGGCAAGAGAATAAATAATATATAGGTAAAATTCATTGTATTATTTGTAACAACTTTTTCCCCTGTACCTTAAACAGGATTTACATCAGTGTGAAGAAATTTCAGGGAATTAAGATTAATTTGGCATAAACAGAATATATTCTAAATACCAGCTCTGTTCTAACATGAAGGTTGACTTATCAAATTAGTGTATCATTTTCTCCTCTAAATTGTATCATTTCTGGCTGAGGACATAGTAGAGGAGACTCATATTTAGTTAGGTAATACAACCAGAAACCTAAGGTTAAAAAAACTGTAGCTTTTATTTCACAATCAACTTTGCCTCTGCAGTTAATCACGATCATTATCAATTTGTCTTTAATTAAATCAAGCCGGTGTTTACATTGTGTGAGATGCTGGATGAGCTTATATTCCAGTTACAACTGCTTGTTTGTGAAATAAAATGCCACATGAATGTGTACAATGTGGACACCGTAACAACTGTAAAGCCAACACCTGTGTGACCAGGTCAAGGTATAGAGCATGACCGTGCCAGCTTCCTTCACTTTCTCCTACCTTCTAGTGATTCCCTGCATAAGTATTCCTTACTCTGGCTTGCTCTGACCATTAGGTAAACAGAATCATGCTTTATATATTCTTTTGCATCTTGATTCTTTCACTCAACATTATGTTTGGTGCTCGACCACGTTGCCTGGTCAGTCCTCATTTCTGAGCAGTGGTCCACTGAATTATAAACACTCCATAATTCATTTACCCACCCAGTTATTTTTGTACTATTGAGTTGTGTTCTCTATTTGATGAGTATTAATCTTGCTGTAAACATTCTTCTCTGTATTTCTGGCTGCACAGGGCAAGAAGTTCTCTATGGCTCATACCCAAGGTGGAACAGCTTGGACAATAGAGAATCTTTGAGAATTTTAGATAATAACCAACAGTTTTCTAATGTGATTGCGCTGATCTGCATTTCTCCTAGTAGTGGGTGAAAGTTTCCATTGTTCTATATCTTTGTAAACTCTTGGTATTTTTCTTTTAAAAAAATCAGTCTTACATATTGGAATTCTCGTCATGAACAATCTTGACTAAGTCAACGTTTTAAAAAAGATAATCTTTTATGTAAATTAGGAGTAATGGTAACAATAAGAAAAATAGCAAGGTGATTACGTGAATTAAATAATTAAATGAAACAATGTAAAGTGTAAGTGTCCAGTAAATATTAGTAGTAGTATTAAATAGTGGTTTTTATGATAATATGAGCTATGATACAATAGAGAGCAAAGTGGGGACTGGCCAGGAGGGAGGCCTCTCAGAGGAGATGGGGCTGCAGCCAGATTTTCCAGGTCTTCTGTTTGGGCAGAAATCAAATGCAATGAAAATAAATAAGACAGCCACCAAAGTGAACATCCAGAAGTTGTGACCACACATGGAGCCAACATATGCCTGTCTTCTCTCTGTTACTAAAGAACACAGCCAGGACCACTGCACAATGTTCAGAAGTGGGGCAGAATTCTATCCTTGTTCCTATTCATAGGGACCCAGTCTTTCACCATTAAGCATGATATTAGCTTTAGGCACTTCATAGATTCCCTTATCAGTGTGAAGCAAGTCCTTCTTACTGCTACTTTGTTGAGAAGTTTTATCAGGATTGAGAATTTAATTTTGCACTATTGAGATAGTCCTATCTATGGTTTTTCTTTTTCAATTTCTAATATGGTGATTTACATGGAATGATTAACTCAATGTTCAATCAAGTTGAATTCCTGGGATAAATCCACTTGATCACGATGAAGTATCCCTTTTGTATTACTTTTGGATTTAATTTACTAAAATTCTGTTAAGATTTCTGCGTCTATGTTGATGAGGGATATTCATCAGTAGTTTTCTTAATGTCTTTAGTTGTTTTTTAGAGTAATAATGGACTCCAAGTGATTCATCTGCTTCTGTTTTGTATTTCCTACGTCTCTAGCTGGCATTCTCAATCTCCTCTATCTTCTTGAGCATAAAAATACAATTACTGCTATATATTGTTTTAATGTCCTGTCTTCCATTTCTATCATTGATGTCTATTCATTTCTATTGATAGGTTTTTCTCTTACACAAGGGTCATACTTTCCTGCTTTTTTTTTTTTTTTGCATGCCCAATATTTTTTACTGGATGACAAGCATTGGGAATTTTACCTTACTGGGTTCCGGATATTATTTTGTTTCTATAATATTCTTGACCTTTGTTCTGGAATGCAGGCAAGTTACATGGAAAGAGTTGAATCCTTTTGATGTCTTATTCTAACATCTGTTAAACAACCTTTAATTATGTAATTTTGTTCCACTATTGAAGCAACTCATCTTGAAAACCCTATCTGATCGAGATTCAAGACGGCAGCGTGAGAGGTGACATGGAGAGCTCCTCCCAAAATCACAAATACTACAAAAATATAGTTAATTAATACAACTAACCCTAAAACAGCAACAAGAAAGAAGGCTGAACCAGACTGCATACAGACCTCACGAACAGAGCAGAACTCACGAACCAGGGTAACATACCTTAATCCGGAGGGACCCAGGCCTTCCCCCACCCCAGCTCACCAGTGGGAGGAAGAGAAATGGAGTGGGGGAGGGGTGGAAGCTTCAGACTGCTGAGTGCCTAGCCGTGGAGATCTGCTTTGTGAGCAGAAGCCTATATTGTGTGGTGCTCTGGAAGTTGGGGAGCCTGGAAAGGCAGAGTGCTTGGGAGACTGACATTCCAGCCATTTGTGGAGGTGGGGATCCATATCCGGCTGCTCTGTGTCAGAGGAGGGGCAGGCGGTCTAAGAGGCTTTCTAGCAGCGAGAGGGATGCTGAAGGGGTGGGGTTTGAAAGGAGCTTGCTGCATGGGAGTAGAGAGAGCTGGACAAGGTTGTCTGGGTGCACTCTGCCCAGCTGGTTGGGAACTTTGAGGAGCTTCAGGTGCTCCATCCCCCTGGCTGCCTACTCAGCTCCGAGGCCCCCCACTGTGACACACAACCTGCTGCACCTTCCTCCTAGCCTGCTGGCACTGGTTTGCAAACTGGAAGTCACTGTGCTGGCATCAGGCCCGTCAGAGGGAGGCTCCATCTTTAACAGCTAGAGGCTTACATATGTGTTTGGCCCACTGGCTCTGACACTGGAGACAGGCACCACAGATGGGAATCAGGAAACACATCTTTCCTCCCCCAAGGCACCAGCTCCGCTCCCCTACAATGCCCAACCTCACTCTAGGGGCTGAACAGCTCCAGAGACTGGAGTTTCTGCACACTAGTGGGCACCACACAGAATTATGAAATGTCAAAAGAACATGGTTCAGACCAAAATCTCACAAACTCCAGAAAAAGGGCCAAATGAAAATGAACTCACCAATCTTCCTGAAAGTTTAAAATAAAAATAATAAACATGCTTATGGAGGTACAGAAAAATATTCAAGAACTCAGGAATGAATTTAAGTCAGAGATTCAATCATTAAGAAATTCCATATCTGAAATGAAACATACACTGGAGGGATTTAAAAGCAGATTAGATGTAGTAGAAGAGATGGTAAATGAAGTAGTAGAAGAGATGGTAAATGGAAGAGAAATTAAAGAAGAGGAATACAAAGAAGCTGAGGCACAGAGAGAAAAAAGAATCTCTAAGAATGAAAGAATATTACGAGAACTCTGTGACCAATCCAAACGGAAATATATTCACATTATAGGGGTACCAGAAGAAGAAGAGAGAGAAAAAGGGATAGAAAGTGTCATTGAGGAGGTAATTGCCGAAAACTTCCCCAATCTGGGGAAGGAGATAGTTTCTCAAGCCATGGAGATGCACAGATCTCCCAACACAAGGGACCCACGGAAGACAACATCAAGACATATAATAATTAAAATGACAAAGATCAAGGATAAAGAAAGACTTTTAAAAGCAGCTAAAGAGAGAAAAAGATTACATACAAAGGAAAACTCATCAGGCTATCATCAGACTTCTCAACAGAAACCTAACCGGCCAGAAGGGAGTGGCATGATATATTTAATGTAATAAAGCAGAAGGGACTTGAACCAAGATTACTCTACCTGGCAAGGTTACCATGTAAATTTGAAGGAGGGATTAAACAATTTTCAGATAAGAAAAAGCTGAGAGAATTTACCTCTGACAAACCACCTCTACAGTGCATTTTGGAGGGACTCCTATAGATAGAAGTATTCCTAAGGCTAAATAGATGTCACCCAAGGGATAGACAAAGAGTACAGAATATGATTCATAACATACAAAGAATGGAGGAGGAAGAAAAAGGAGGAAATAAAAAGAAGCTTTAGGTTGTGTTTGTAATAGTATACAAAGTGAGTTAAATTAGACTGTTAGATAGTAAGGGAATCACCCTTGAACCTTTGGTAACCATGAATCTAAAGCCTGAAATGGCAATAGGTACATACCTATCAATATTCACCCTAAATGTAAATGGTCTGAATGCACCAATCAAAAGACATAGAGTTACTGAATGGATAAAAAAACAGGAACAATCTATATGCTGCCTACAAGAGACTCACTTCAAACCCAAAGACATACAGAGACTGAAAGTAAAGGGGTGGAAAAAATATTTCATGCATCTAATAGTGAGAAAAAAGCAGGAGTTGCAGTACTTGTATCAGACAAAATAGACATCAAAACAAAGAAAGTCACGAGAGACAAAGAAGGACATTACATAATGATAAAAGGGTCAGTCCAACAAGAGGATATAACTATTACAAATACCTATGCACCCAACACAGGATCACCTACATATGTGAAACAAATACTAACAGAATTAAAGGGGGAAATAGAATGCAATGCATTCATTTTGGGAGACCTCAACACACCACTCACTCCAAAGAACAGATCAACAAGACAGAAAGTAAATAAAGAGACAGAGGCACTGAAAAACATATTCGAACAGATGGACCTAATGGACATCTAGAGAACACTCCATCCAAAAGCAACAGGATACACATTCTTCTCAAGTGCACATGGAACATTTTCAAGAATAGATCATATCCTAGGCCACAAAAAGACCCTCAGTAAATTCAAAAAGATTGAAATTGTGCCAACCAGCTTCTCAGATCACAAAGGTATGAAACTAGAAATAAATTACTCAAAGAAAATGAAAAAGCCCACAAACACATGGAGGCTTAATAACATGCTCCTAAATAATCAATGGATCAATGACCAAATAAAGACAGAGATCAAGCAATATGTGGAGACAAAGGACAACAATAATTCAACAACGCAAAATCTATGGAACGCCGCCAAAGCCATGCTAAGAGGGAAATACACTGCAATACAGGCCTACGTCAGGAGAGCAAACAATCCCAAATGAACAGTCTAAACTCACCATTAATGAAACTAGAAAAGGAAGAACAAATGAGGCCCAAAGTCAGTAGAGGAGGGACATAATAAAGATTAAAGAAGAAATAAATAAAATTGAGAAGCATAAAACAATAGAAAGAATCAATAAAAGCAGGAGTTGGGTCTTCGAGAAAATAAACAAAATAGATAAACCACTAGCCAGACTTATAAAAAAAAAAGATAGTCTACAGACACAAAAAGAATCAGAAATGAAAAAGGAAAAATCACTATGGACACCACAGAAATAAATAAAAGAATTATGAGAGAATACTAGGAAAAATTATATGATAACAAACTGAATAACCTAGAAGAAATGGACAACTTTCTAGAAAAATACAACCTACCAAGGCTGACCCAGGAAGAAACAGAGTATCTGAATAAACAATTACCAGCAATGAAATTGAGTTGGTAATCAAAAACTACCTAAGAACAAAACACCTGGACAAGATGGTTTCACTGCTGAATTTTATCAAACATTTATTGAAGACCTAATACCCATCCTCCTTAAAGTTTTCAAAAAGTAGAAGAGGAGGGTATACTCCCAAACCCATTCTATGAGGCTAACATCACTCTAATATCAAAACCAGGCAAAGACCCCACAAAGAAGATGAAAGCTTTTCCTTTAAGATCGGGAACAGGACAAGGATGCCCACTCTCCCCACTTTTATACAACACAGTTCTAGAGGTCCTAGCCACGGCAATCAGACGGCACAAAGAAATAAAAGGCACCCTGATTGGCACAGAAGAAGTTAAACTGTCCCTGTCTGCGGATGACATGATATTGTACATAAAAATCCCTGAAGAATCCACTCCAAAACTACTAGATCTAATATCTGAATTCAGTAAAGTTGTAGGATACAAAATTAATACACACAAATCTGTTGCATTCCTATACACTAACAATGAACTAGCATAAAGAGAAATCAGGAAAACAATTCCATTCACAACTGCACCAAAAAGAATAAAATACCTAGGAATAAACCTAACCAAGGAAGTGAAAGACCTATACTCTGAAAACTACAAGACTCTCATGAGAGAAAAGAAGAAAACAGTAAATGCAAACACATCCTGTGCTCATGGATAGGAAGAATTAATATTGTCAAAATGGCCATCCTGCCTAAAACAATCCACAGATTCAATGCAATCCTTATCAAAATACCAACAGCATTCTTCAATGAACTAGAGCAAATAGTCCTAAAACTCATATGGAACCACAAAAGACCCCCAATAGCCAAAGCAATCATGAGAAGGAAGAATAAAGTGGGGGGATCTTGCTTCCCAACTTCAAGCTCTACTACAAAGCCACAGTAATCAAACCAATTTGGTACCGGCACAAGAACAGACCCAAAGACAACTGGGACAGATAAGAGAGCCCAGATATAAACTCAAGCATATATGGTCAGTTAATATACAATAAAGGAGCCTTGGATATACAATGGGGAGATGACTGCCTCTTCAACAGCTGGTGTTTGCAAAACTGGACAGCTACATGTAAGAGAACGAAACTGGATTATTGTCTAACCCCATACACAAAAGTAAACTCAAAATGGATCAAAGACCTGAATCTAAGTCATGAAACCATAAAACTCTTGGAAAAAAAAATAGCAAAAATCTCTTGAACAGAGACATGAGCAACTTCTTCATGAACATATCTCCCTGGCAAGGGAAACTAAAGCAAAAATGAACAAGTGGGACTATATCAAACTAAAAAGCTTCGGTACAGCAAAGGACACCATCAGTGTAGAACAAAAAGACCACCTACAGTATGGGAGAATATATTCATAAATGACGTATCCGATAAGGGATTGACACCCAAAATATATAAAGAGCTCACACACCTCAACAAACAAAAAGCAAATAATCCAATTAAAAAGTGGGCACAGGATCTGAACAGACACTTCTCCAAAGAAGAAATTCAGATGGCCAACAGGCACATGAAAAGATGCTCCACATCCCTAATCATCAGAGAAATGCAAATCAAATCCACAATGAGGTATCACCTCACACCAGTGAGGATGGCCAACGTCCAAAAGACAAACAACAAATGTTGGCGAGGATGTGGAGAAAGGGGAACCCTCCTACAATGCTGGGGGGAATGTAAATTAGTTCAACCACTGTGGAAAGCATTATGGAGGTTCCTCAAAAAACTCAAAGTAGAAATACCATTTGACCCAGGAATCCCACTCCTAGGAATTTACCCTAAGAATGCAGCAGCCCAGTTTGAAAAAGACATATGCACCCCTATGTTTATTGCAGCACTATTTACAATAGCCAAGAAATGGAAGCAACCTAAGTGTCCATCAGCAGATGAATGGATAAAGAAGATGTGGTACATATACACAATGGAATATTATTCAGCCATAAGAAGAAAACAAATCCTACCATTTGCAACAACATGGATGGAGCTAGAGGGTATTATGCTCAGTGAAATAAGCCAGGCGGAGAAAGACAAGTATCAAATGATTTCCCTCATCTGTGGAGTATAAGAAGAAAGCAAAAACTGAAGGAACAAAACAGCCACAGACTCACAGAACCCAAGAATGGACTAACAGTTACCAAAGGGAAAGGGACTGGTGAGGATGTGTGGGAAGGGAGGGATAAGGGGGGAAAAGGGGCAGTACGATTAGCGCACATAATGTAGCGGAGGGGGGGACATGGGACAGGCAGTATTTACTGGAAGACAAGTCATAATTCTATAGCATACTACACTGATAGACAGTGACTGTAATGGGGTATGTGGGGGGGACTTGATAATAGGGGTTGTAGTCACCATAATGTTGTTCAAGTGATTGTACATTAACGATACCAAAAAAAATAGCTATCATTTACAATAACATGTAATGAAAGTTAAATATTTTTAAGAGTAATATGTTTAACAGTCTATTAATTATGGAGCTAAGTGGCCAAAGAGTGGGGCAGAAATAAGCTAATGTTACTTGTAATTATTATTTTAGTAATAAAGTTGTCAAAAAAAAAAAAAGAAAACTCTATCTGATGCCTATGGAGTATATTTCCCACTCTTAATGGTGGGGACACAAACTATCACTGACTGTGCATTAGCTCTAGAGATTATTCCCTCTATTTTTGTGTAGTTTTCTTACATTTACAGGCTCATCAGCTCATGGCTGTAGATTCGAGGGGAATGTCTGCAGCTCTCCAGCCCCACAGACTCATATTGGTCATCCCAGAATCTCAGCTCTGTCCCCCCAACCTGGGGAAGTTGCCGTGCTCTGCTTGGGTCCACCCTGGAACGGCAGCCTGGTCATGCAGCCATGGAGAACCCTGGGCAATCACAGGACTCACCGTATTCATGTCCCTCTTTGGGGATAGCTTTATTTCCTGATGTCCAGTATTCATATATTCTGTCTAGTTTTTAAATTGTTTCATGAAGGTAAGGAAGTCTGGTCCCTGTTATTCCATCTTTGTCAAAAGTGGAATCATTCATATAATTTAAAATTAAATTTATCCCAGGACTCCTGAATTCCCACTAACTAAAGCCTATCATTTTTCGTGATACTTCCTCCCTCTATGAGTTTTTAAAGCAAATATCTATTCTCATAAGCTTGACATCTCCAGTTCTCTATGGTGTAAATATATGTGGTTTAGAAATAGACTATATTCGCATATTAGGACATTCCCCACAACGCTGTTGCTCACTTGCTTCCTCTAGAATTCATCTTAGAGGAGCCTCACTTGCCCAACATTGTCATTAAATGCTTTTTCCTGAAGTCAATAGACCATTTTCGGTATTATCATTAGTGTAATTTGTCCTATTAATCATAGTCTGTGTTTTAGAAAAGGGTATCAGCAGTCCAACACTGATAACATTTCAATGGTTGCATGTTAACGCAATTGTTGCAGTTTTAATTATTTTCATCTGTTTCTCCTTTTAAACTACAACTTGGAACAACCTATTAAAATAAGGAGCAGTTACACACGTAAGCATTTTCTTTACTTGCTTGGGCTTACCTGTGGTAAGGTGACGCAGAGTCCTGTATTTGGGAGCGTTGCTGGCCCATGGACAGCCATTGATATTTTTATTACAATGTGTCAGCCTTTATACTTAGAGGCCTGCTGGCAATTACTTAGACTTTGTATGAGCTTTTGGCCCTGTATTGAAAATAGATGATTTTAGAAAACAGATAATTTGAAAAACATCTTCTTGTATTCTTTCCTCTTGCTAGCAAATCTGAACCTAGTTTGGAATGAATTAGTAGCATGCTGCCATTAAACATGAGGGTCTGCTCTGTTAATCATCCTTTGCAAGCCTAGCAGCATTCTGGCACAAACCATTGTTGAGGATGAAAAATCGTAAGTCATCAACTTTGAAGTCTTCACAGCTTTAATAAATGTGATGTGTCAGCTACTTCATTTCTAAGGGTTTTCTTTTTTTTCTTCCTATAATTTTCTCAGAAGGAATAAAGTTATAAAACAGCTACTTTCATGCAAATGAATTGCACATTTTGGCTCAGGTTGCCCTGCTAAATTTTACACTTAATAAATAATCAATGAGAATACTAGAATGGAGAAGTGTTAAAGAGACAACACTTCCCTCCTAGAAAGAACTTTTTACTAGAAGAACTGAGCTTGGTTTCATGAAGGTGGCTGGGAAGTCAAAACACAGCAATAACAACTGTGATTTTGTTTAGAGGATGATTGAGATAATGCATCTGCCCAGTGCCGTTTTCTTTTTAAGTCAGAGCTATATTTAGTTCACCTTACATCGAACGATTTTTTAACACCTAATAGAAAACACACTGTCTGATGCCTGTGGAGACAGAACACAGAGTTCTTATGATTTTTTTCATTCATGAACTAGCTTTTAGTTGAAGAGAAATGGGTGGCTGTTTCAACAGCTCATTATGTTTAGTTAATGGTTTTCAGTGTGAACATTCTAAGGGGAAACAGAATATCATTCTTCCAAAGACCAGCTTTCAACTACATATTCTTTAAAATAAAAATATGTACCTCCTACTTCTAAAGTGACAAACATAATATTGTTAAAATGGCACTGATTCCCTCACAAATGCTTGAATATTTTGCGGATTTGATACAACCCTCTTGCCTTTAGAGGGACAGTCATTTGAGTTAAATGAAGGCTGGGTCTTCATTTGGTCATTCTCTGCTAGGAAGCCTTCTTCAGACGCACTTCCAAAGGATGAGGATGAAGACTTTCAAAATATTCAAAACATCTTCTTTTTCTGAGTATTTCCCTGACCTGAGCGGAGGACGAGGAGAAAATTAACCCATCGCAGGTCACTTCAAAAATGTTCAACCTGGTTTGATTGCAAAGTTTCAAGAATGGAGCTGGGCGGTTTTTCTTTTTTTTTTTTCCTTGCTTGAGACTTTGCCAAGCTATGCCTTTTTTAATTTTTCTTTCATGATGTTTTTTTGAGTGCTCTGAAGCAAAGATTCTGAAGCTCAAATCCCTTGGAAAATTGATAGAGTTTGTATTGTCTCTGAGGGCTGCCGTAACAAATGGCCACAAACTGGGTGGCTTAAAACAACAGACCCTTATTCCCTCTCAGCTCTGGAGGCTGGGTGTTGGTGGTGGGCTATGCTTCTCCGAGACCAGGGTAGAATCCACTCCCAGCTTCCTAGTTCCCAGGAGCCATTATCAATCCTGGGCTTGCAGCAGCTTTGCTCCCATCTCTGTCTCCACTGTCACATGGCATTATCCCTCAGTGTCCCTGTCTTCATATGGCATTTGTCTTTTTCTGAGGACATAGGCCATATTGGAGTATGGCCCATCCTAATAACCTTATATTAACTTGATTACACCTGCAAAGACTCTCTTTCCAAATAAGGTCACATTCATAGGTATAGGGAGCTAGCAAGGCAGCATTTCTTTTTGGAGACACAAGTCAATCCAGGACAGGATTCTGCTCCATCAGAAGACAATCCATGGTATTGGCACAGTGTTCTTTCATTTAAACATAGTAATTTGAATCAGAAGTGTTGTTCAAAACCAACTAATTTGGCCATCCAGACTCATTTAATGAAGAAGGAATATTAAAATTTTTTTGAGCTAATCCCCAAGCTTACTTGTATCTTTTATTGACAACACAGGCATAGAATGTTTCACTGATAGGAATTTGTAAATCTATGAAGTATCCTCGTATTTCATTGACTCTCAAACTTAATTTTACTTTGCTCTTGAAAACACAATATCAAATACTCTAAATCCACGGTTCTGGACTTGTTTAACTTGATACCTATGTACCTATATAGCTATACCGACTGACTCTTGTTGGTTTTATCTCATGTGTAATTTCCAAACATCCGCATTGTCATTCAAGCCACCTCTCTTGCCTGCCTCGCCTCACCTGCTTTCACACACACATCGCTATGTTCTCGCCTGCCTCCCAAGAACCCATTCTCCACTTACAACCACAGCGAACTTTAAATTTTAAATGTTCCTCCCTAGCTGAGAAAACTCGGTACGTATCCATTTCTTGCTAGATAAAGAAAAAAAAAATAACTGATTATTTTAGGTCTGACTTACCTACTGCCAGGTGTTTCCTCTCTGCTTTTTACCTTTGTCTTTGCGTGCTCCAGCTGCTCTAACAGAGCATGGACTTGAGGGCTTATAAACAACATACATTTACTCCTTACAGCTCTGAAAACTAGAAGTTCAAGATCAAGTAGCCAGCAGATTCCATGTCTGGTGAGGGCCTTCTTGGTTCACAGGCAGCCGCTTCTCCCTGGGTTCTCATATGGGGGAAGGGGTGAGAGAGCTCTATAGGTCTCCTTTATAAGGGCACTAATCTATTCATGAGGGCACCAGCCTCATGACTTAGTCACCTCCCAAAGGCCCTAATTCTATCACCTTGGGGAGTACCCTTCAACATACGGACTTTGGGGACACACATTCAGTCCACAGCAGACCTCTAGCCAATTCCTCTTTTTTTTCTTTAAAAGTACCATGCACTTCCAGCCCTTACATCTTTATAAGCTATTTCTCCAATCCGCAACACAGCCCTTTCTTTGTCCTATATTTTTAAGCTCTCCTGGTAAACATCTAGGTCAGTGGTCATACTTTTGACTCATTGTCCATGACTTCCCAGCCTGGTCCTTCCATGATATTCTCATGGAGGACACTTTATCTTCCTGGAAAACTTAATTATAAGGTAAGTAAATGTATAGTTAGAATATACTTGTCTTCACTAATGGGATATAAGTTCCACAGACCCAGGATTTCACCTGCTTCCTTGTGACTCTGTCCCCAGATTCTACTGTTGACCACTACCTATTCAGTGAACAGCTATGCAGCTAATGAAGACTTAAATAATTAAAACCTAAGTCTTGTCCCTTAAAAACATCTTCCTCAGTGTGGACTGTTGCAGTATGGTGAGTTGCAGACAATACAGGACTGCACAAGAATTTTTTTTAAATCCACTGTCTTGAAGATTTAGATATTGAGAGAGACAGTACCTGCTTCTTAATCAAGGCAAGGGAAGAGGAAATTTCTGTGCAGGTGTCCTGACTGAAGTAGAGTGATTCTTGATGTTCCTGTATACCCTGAACAAGCCTCCTTGTTGTCTGGCAAGTACACTTGGTCTGCAAGTATTTTTAGGGTAGCTGAAAGAGTGTCATAAAATGCAAACAATTTACACTTGGAAAATGTAAGTATAAATAATGTGTTGACTATATGAAGCAAACCTGTACATAATGTGCTTCTCTGACTGAGTGGGAATTCCAGACACTGTTAACAACAAAGCTGATCTCTGGCAGAGGAAATAGCATTAAAACAATGACTGACACTGAGTAGGCCTGGTGAGGCCTCCGTCAATGCCACCACCCCACTTCTTGCTGGTTACTTGCTTGGAAACTGAGAGCTGTGGCTGAAGCTTTTGTATGACAGCATTTTCTCCAATTACTCATGTACTCCATTCCCTTTAGAGAAGAGGAAGATGTCTAAGAAGGGCAATAGAGACCATGTTCTATAAATAGTACCACAACATGTAGTTTTAACCAGTGGAAGAGATTTCTATTTCTCACTTTGGATTCTTCCTGAAAACCTCATTGGACTTCACCTGCTTATTTGCAGTAATTAACAATACCTTTTTAAGCTCTGGTGAAAACAATGCAAAGCCTATCTTAAGCACACTCAAGATGTGCATTTTGAGGCCCTTTCCCCATTGTGAGTGAGTCCATCATCAGCGCCTAGTGCGTTCCTTAATCCAAATTTGTGTCATTCTCAACTATAAATTGCACAGAATTATTTTTTCTTCTCCAGAGGGTTATTGTAAGGAGTGCTTATTTCAGACAGATAACGATCATTTACTTAGCTGTTCATGTCTCTTCTCCTTTTGCCTCCAGAGAACAAGGATCATTTACAGCACATTGGCAAAAGCCAAAGGGACAAAACTATACCAGATTCCCTCCCCTTAAAAAGATCTGGGATCTTCCCAGTTAGCTTTCTCATTGGCGAACTCTTTTATATTTAGGAAATGAGTATTTAATTTCTGACGGTGTGTACAGACAACCCTACCTGGTTGTGTTATTTAAGGAAGATGAAGATGATTCCAGGAATGATCTTCCAAGTGTGCAGTCAGCAGAGGGGTGGAGGAACCTGGCCTTTGGGGGATTTGCTATAGAAAGGAGTGGACCTTCTCGGCTCTTTTGAAATTATAAAGCTCTTGTTTTACCTTGTTGTGTCGGAAGAGAAAACCAGAAATGGTTTTGTATCATGTGAAGTATTTGAGGGTAATAAGCATCTTTGAAAAGATGAATCTCTTCCATTGCTTAGCTTTGAGAATGAGAACCTATGTCTTTTTTGGATTCCTGAACTCCTGCCTAAACCTTTTTTCTTTTAGAAAAAAAAAAAGAATTCCTTCTGATAATACTCTGAGAATAAGTCTGACCATCCTTAGAAATCAAGAAAAATGAGGTTAAAAGAGCCTCACACCCACCCAAGCTTTCTTGCTTTTATATCAACCACAAACTTCAGCAAATTGGGCAGCATTTCCGGGCGCAGTCTCCTCTGTGCGGCAGAGTCAGGAACGCCTGCTGGGCCAGCCCTCACTCTCTGCATCTCAAAGTAAATGGCCTGGGATTTTCTATATCTGCAAAATCCCCCCTACAGCAAGACCAAGATTAGTGTTTGGCTGAATAGCCAGTGGACAGGAATCTTTAGGGGTGGGTGGGGTATCTTCAGACTTCTGCCTGCCATACCAGTTAACTTGCACAAAAAGGCATTTTATCAGACAGATGGCGAGAAGCCCTAAGAATGAATGGAAAGACTGGATACGCAGGTTCTGGAAGTTACAGAGATCCAGAAAAGGTTGGTGGGCCACATGGCAGGAACAACTCTCATCACCTTGGCACTACCAGTGGGGTCTTACAGCTCCACTCTTGCTGTGGTCTGGTCAGGAGTTAAGTTACACATGGAGAGGGTCTGACTGAGGAACTGGGATCACGTCCCAACAATCTGGCCCTGGTTATGGCAGAAGACCTGAGTGAACAGGCTATTTGGAAGCTATCAAACAGGGAAGGGTGTTTATGCAAAAAAGGATGGGAAATGCAATCACCAGCCAATTTCACTACGGTGAAATCAGTTCCTAAAGTGGCTTATACTAATGTTATTTTCATGGCAGAGATTCAGTGTGAAAACATCTGAGTTCAAATCCTGGTTCTGCCGTAAGCAGCTGAGCATAAATTTTCTTATGCAAAACATAGGCAAAGGTTGCTATTTGACATCTTTAAATGAGGTGAAAGAGTCAAAAGTCACTTTCCACAGTGCCTGGCACACAGCAGTTTCTCCATAACTGTGTAAATAATCTCTTTGTATTTTGAATGATATTGAGAACATCCACTGAATAAATGCAAGTGTAATTATTTAACTCTATTTAAAATATTGTCAAAATATGTATGCCATGTTCTTGAGATTTAAACATGACTTCATTTGCATTTCACACACATGTCTAGTTATAAACAGTAGTATGACCTCTCAGAAGGCACACATGGTTAGAATCAGAAACCTGAATGTGGTTCTAGCCCCACCACCTACTCTGTGTTATGTCAGGAAGTTAGCTAACCTCTATATAGCAATGTTCCTCCTAGGGCTTATGTGAACATCAAAATTCTATAAGACAATGGCTTTAAAGTCTTCAGTCCAGTTCCTGATACTTCCAAATCATTAATATGAGATATTTTAAATATCATAATCATAAGTGCACTATGTATGCAATACAAACAGCAATACTGATGAACATCTAAAAGGGAAAAGTATTAGGACAATCAGCAGTCCTGCTGAAAGACTGTTTTTAATTACAGCATTTTAAAAATAGCTGCTACAATTATTCTGAACCTGGCAGTGATCTGAAGCTGAAGACACGCTGTGCAGCGTTATGCTAATGAGGAGAGCTCTCCATCGACGCTAACCACAGCATGAATTCAGATCCCGCAGTAGGAAGCCTCCCATCTTGAAATTATTGTTGCTGTTATTTGTAGGAGTTTAGAACAAGGATGCAGCACACTTCTCACTTACTAGTGAACAAATGGAGGTATTTAGTGAAAAAGAAACAGGATTTTCACACGGTCTGTCTTCTGGAAAAGTCTGTTCTCAGTGACCAGCAACTGTTACTTCTGTTTCTTTTACTTCTTCTGAGAGCGCAAAGCATCAGAGTTATGTCCAGATGCGCAGTTACTCGTACGCCTTCATCCTTTCATGTAGGGAATATATTTTCCCTGACTACCTCTTGTCACATGTCTTGAATCTGTCATCCACACAACCACGAGACTAGGCATCACCAGAAAGACATCAGATCACATCGTCACTTCCCCATGATGGTTCCACGCCAAGTGCCAAATAAATCTGCCTCGGTTGCCTCAACTTAAGCCTTCCCTTGGCTGGATATCGAGGTGCCGTCACCCTGGACGTCCGCATCCTGCGGTGCTGCTCTCCACCCTTCAGGGTCACGCCACTTTGACTTTGTTGGTATCCTTTCTTAAACTTCACCTCAAATGAATTTTTTTTTGAGTTTTTTCCTCATCCATGAAATTTGACGCTTGTTCTTTATTATCACTGTTGCTTAAGATCACACAATATTTTGTGTTCAGCAAATGCATCTGGAATGATGTTGCAAGAGTGACTTCAAGGCTCTGAATTCACTCAGTGCTCAAAACAAATCGTGGAACAAGTGGGACAAATACGTAACCCAGACTGGCAAGTACAGAAATATGGGTGGTAAGGGAACACGTATAAAATAAATAAAAGGCATTGACATGATATTTTGACTGCAGCTACTTCCTGAATATTATGGAGAGGAGACAGAACGGATCAGACATGACAACTTTTAAGTATTTTACACTTGTGTGTTTTTTTGCTACTTAAAATTGATTATTTTTTCTTGATATCCCCATAGCAACTCTGTGAGATAACTGGAAGAGATGCAGGCCTGGGTACTTCATATTCAGCCACTCACTCACTCCTTAAACCCAGACATTGCTCGCCTGCACAATGTTTTCCCTGCAACTCAAAAGCAATAGGGAAGTAGATGAATACAGTGGCACCAAACTGTCCTGATGCTTGTTGTAGTCTCCGCTGCTATGTACTCTCAGAAACAGAAAAAAAAAAACCAGTTGCATTTAAGAATGCCCCTGATGAGCAGTACAAAATATTAATTTTATTAAATTTTCATCTATGGGTACATCGTTTTATTATTTTGGAATAAAAAAGGGAATACCTCTGCTGTCAAAACCAAGAGGAGTCTTGGGGAAAAGCACCTGTGTAATGAGCTGCTAGCACAACCAGCCACTTTTCCCAGGGGGCAGCAGTGCCGCTGGAGAATGACAAGAGACAGAAGGATAGATATTCAGATGCGGGGCTTTGATAGTTTTTGCAAGTAAATGGATAAGCTTGTCACTTCAAGAAAGACAACTGACAGTATTTGTGGCCAGTGACAAAATTGGAGCTTTCATGTGAAAATTAAAATATTGGAAAAAATTTTATGGTACCAAGAACTTGAGAGTTTCCCAATAGTCAAAGGTTTTCAGAAAAAAAAGAAATCAATGCTCATATGGCATCTTTTTGAAATTGTATAATGAAACATCTTATTATTTGGGAGAGTTTTATAATCAGTGAGCTAATGACTAATGCATTACATCATTCAATCAAGGTTCAGTGGGAGTAAGAAAAGTTCATTGATAATGGTTTCAGCCTCTACATCAGAGATAATCTTTAAGAAATGACTACGTGTTGAGTTTTGGTGTAGTATTAAAAGAGAATACCCATAAATATATGAATATTCATAAATATATGAATTAACTAGTAAAATTATTTTTGCATTTCTAGCTGTGTTTAGACACAGAATTTTCTTCATATACTTCAACAAAAACCACCCACTCAACAGGCTGAATGCTGAAGCAGATATAAAAATCCAGCTATCTCCTGTGACTAAGGATTTGCAAACATGTGAAACAATGCCACTCTTCTTCGTAAATCTTTTTGTATTTTGGAAAACAGTTATTTTTAAATATTATGTATATTAACCTATAATGGGTTTATTATTGTGATTTTTAAATGCATTATTAAATATTCTTTAAATTCTCAGATGTAATTTCTAATGCAGTACATATTAATAAATAAATTCATACTAACAAGGCCTTTTTTGGGGTCCTCTATAAATTTAAAGAGCATAACCGAGTTTGAATGCACATATTTTGAGAACTAATTGGAATATACAAGGAGACAACTACTAAATGATTTGTATGAAAAATGCTTTGAAATCTCTGGCGTTCTCCCAAACCAGATCATTGTTATAAAGACTAAATTTTCATTCTGAAAAATATTTTCCCTTTGGTTAAATATTGTTCTCTCCACATGACTCTTTCTAAGCAATTCAATATTGAATTCTTTATGTCAAATTGGGTTATTTGGTAGAAAGAGCTTAATCATTGGAGGAAGATGTAGAACTGGCTTCAAAGGCTTTCTCTTGCTTACTTGATGGTAACTTTGGAAAAGTACTTAAATGATATCAGCCTTGGCTGGCTCATGCGTAAAGTGGGAGCCTATTACATTATGGCAGATCTAAGTTCTTGCTGAGTTATTGCTAAGTAGGATGATGTGATAAATGCTTGCTACCAGGGGTGTCTGCAACGAATGTGTGCCTCCTTGTGGTGCCCACAACACACCTGTGATGAGCAGGCTTACACATGAAGGCCCAGCTCTGCAGCCAGAGCAGCCAGGATCCCAGCCACACAGGAATGGTTTCCTTTCACAAGCACCCCTCACATTTCCCTTCCTTCTTCATCTTTGCCATTTAGTTTTCTTCAATTCAATATGTCACTAATGAGGTCTTTCCTTCCTTATGGGTTCCCACCCAATTTTACCACTACACAAATTTCAAACATCCTGTAAGCATTCTCCTTTTCAATAATTTAATCAGTTAGCAGATACAGAGCCTGAGATGTAGACAGCTTTCTGTCAATGCTCTTTTGCCATTTCTCTATTGACGTTCTGAAGATTTAACTGGCTTTGGTCACAGCCTGTAAAACCATGTGATAAAACCAATATTAAGATTATTGAAAGGGTAATTAGACATACATGTTCTCTACTTACAATTGGTCATTTTCAATCCTTTTGTTGATCATTCTTCTACAAGAATAACTGGACATTAGTTTTACTTTCATTGCATTGCAAAGTTAGGATTTTCCAAATTTGGAGGACTGTAAAATAAGTTAAGTGCAGAAATACCTTATTAAGTAAATGATGTAAAATTAATAGATATAAAATTAATATCCATTACATAACAATAAGTGGCATTTTAATATTTTTAAACCATAAACTTAATATGTAGTTATATTAAAATAACTAGAAAATACAGAATTTTAAATTTGACAACCTTTATCTGATTGATTTTTTATTTTTGTTGGTGTACTGATTGGAAAATCATGAAGAATGGAAGCTTATACAGTCACACTGTCAGAGCAAATGTGGTCAGTCTTATGCAGCGTCAAGCACAGGAATGCAGTCTACCATTTGCTCCTTCCATCAGCACGGACTATATTAGGCTACACCAATATAATACATAAATACATGTTTATATAAATCTATATGACCTTGGATAAGTTACTCGCTTCTCTGAGCCTAAAATTTTTCTTCTATAAAAATAGAATAGTAATTTTATTCTTAAAGACCCCTGTGAGTGTGTGTACCAACTAAAAGATTAGAAGATAAATTTTCTGCCTGACACATAAAAAGCTCAAAAATACTACCTTCCCTTCAGCTCCACGAGTTCCAACAAACTAATAGGAAGTGTATTATGTATGCATGCACTGACGATGATTATTATGGAGTTTAAAGTGTGGTTTTTTTGGTTTGTCTATACCTACTGATCAGATGTTAGAGCCACTGTAACTTTGAGCCAGACAGCATGTGTAGAGTGTGTGTGTGTGTGTGTGTGTAGGAGACACATAAACCCAAATCTACATGAACACAGTCAACTAATTCCCTATGTTTTCTACTGACACAACCAGGCAATTGTGTGTCTTCTCTCCTGCTGCTGCTCTGTAATGTGTTCACTCATTTCGGCCCGAGATCACAGCTTTGCCCCAGTGTCGGAGGGGAATTGCCGTCCCCTGCGTTTGTACCGGAAGGCAAGCATGATAGACAGAGCCAGATCTCCACTGGGGCTTGCAGATGTTTGGAGAGCAAAAGTAGATTTTCACAACTTCCAAGTGCTGATGGTCTTTGCTAAACATCTTTTTTATGTGTAATAATTGAAAATTTTCAGCGGAACAGTTTTCCAGTTGAAAGAATAAAAACATAAAAAAATCATGATGAGAAACCATGGATCAACGGATATCCCTTTACATCTGAAGACTGTGTAGTCGCTGTACTTGGGGTGTTCTAAGAGTGGGTTAGCTGGGGAAACATTAATCTCCGTAGGCATCTTCGCCTCTTTAAGTGTAATTAAAGGATATTAACACCTGTCTCTCAAGGTTTGTCATAACTTCTCATGTTCATGAGACGTAAAGAATATTTCCATTTGCAGTCATCACCCTTAAAAGCTGGAGGTGCCTCCCTTTCCTGCGGTCCCTGCTAAAAGGCAAGTCTCAGAGAACTATCTTTCTCAGCCCAAGGAGAATTTTCTAAGAAACAGATTACCTCTTTCAAAAAATTTTAAACAGCAGAAGTAGATGTGAGCAAGAGCAGTTCCCATAGCACAGCTGTGGACACTTGTGGCGGCAGGGGCTGAGCTTCTCCGCGCTGCACACACACTCTGTTCTCCGAGGACGAGGATGTTCAGACGGTGCAGCCAGCATGCAGCAAGCTGGCAAAGGCGGGTGGTCCAGGAAGGGGAAGAAAGGCATTTGTTGTACTATTGGTTTGTGCAGCATTCATGGAAACGGAACCAAACAGAACAGCAGTGACGGGTGTCCTGCGTGCGGCTCCTGGGCAGCAGCACCCTGCGTAGACGCCTCTGGGCATCCTGCTCTGCCGGGCAAGTGGGTCCAACCGCAGAATGCCGTCACCACCGAGCCCCCTCGGCCTGTGAAGTGCGTGCCTGGGCAGCCCAACAAAGCACACTTCAGAGGCTTATTGGAACAACACGTTTCCGTGTGTCCAGATGACATCGCTCAGCTAGCCTGAGGGAAAGGAATGGACAGCAGGGGGTCTGGACCAACAGATCTGTTTGATTTCCAGCAGGAGCCTCAACTTGGACAGTTTTTTCAAGGCCTTAGAAAGAGTAGCATCAAAATAATTAAGTAGGGGGTAGTGTTGCACTTTCAGGAAACATGGCGTTCTTTTTATAAATAAATGTACGAATGCTGTCCTTTTGTTTTTCTTGGCTGCTGATACGAGGGTAGGAAGTAAATAGAAATGGAGAGGTACACCATCTTGCTGTGACTATAGAAATTCCAAACAGGATTTAGGTGGGGAAAACTGTCTGTGTACAGGGAGATGAGTTTCTCCTCCTTGATGTATCGTGAAGATACAACCTGGGAGTCATTAGCAGAGTACTGGCCCAGACGGCCACGGAGTAACTGTGGTTTCTATTCAGGTCGTAGAAGACATATAATTGAGTAATAAAAACAGTTGATTCCTGGAAAGCAAATTATCAGATATCTATGTACAAAGGTGATAATCTATACCGTGAGTTTAAATAATGATAATGAGGGTCTCTTTTGTTCACTATCAATAAAGTTCTCCTCCAAACCAGTTATTCTCAAGATTCCACATGTATATTTTAAAGGGGAGACGAACTAAACTCAGAACTTGTAGCAAGAACTCCCTCGTTAAGGATAATATTTTCTCCTGTGACATAGAATAAACTTGTGTAGTGGGAGAATAAAGAACCAGATGCAAATTAAAAAGGGGAAGAGATTGGAATATTTATCTTCCTGTTTATCTTATGAAATTCCTCAAAAGATGGAAAATGATGTGAAATTCGTTTTCCTGCTTCTCGTACCCCAAACTTCCTTTCTCTAAGTAATACCAAGTGAGAAGCCTCGAGTATGTGGTTCTTTTAAAACACAGTTGTTCACAAAATGGCTCTTCCTTCTCTATTATAAATGAATTTCAATAATTACCCTGAACCTTACATATTTGCCCAAAACATTGTAACTTTTCCCCTTGAACATGAACTAGTTTAAAAAGCCCCTGAACCTAGTCCTATTGCAGACCTCTCCCGTTGGCTGTTTCTCTTATTTGTTTGACCTAAAATTTGGCTAGCACAGAATTACATGTGTAGGAGTTGGGTGTCATCAGATAGTCACTTGGGAATTCATTTTTCTCTTAAATTATGATAATAATGGAGTTACGTTATCGAAAGAAGAAAATAACTGGTTCAACTAAGAGATACCAGTTCCAGTCCCACGTTTAATTCTAAATTGGTTCCAGATATAAAATGCAGCTTTTCCTGGAGGCCTTCATGGGTGGAGACAAAGAGAGAGACTTCATGTTATAAACATGTTCTTGGCAAATGTCGCAGAAGTGTAGCTTCACCCTGCAATTTGCTAACATTTATGCTTAGAATAGTAAATCACTCCTTCCAACAAGTTGAATTTGGCAGAAATTCTATAAGAAGTGAGGTCAGAGAGTCCTGTTCAGGAACACAAACAGAAAGAGATATATGGAGTTTCCCTCTGAAAGAGCGGCCCCTCTAGCCGTGGACTACATCCGTGAACACCCTTTCATCAACATTTCTGGAAAATAAATGTGCAGGCTCCCTTGGCGAGCAGATGGGGGACTATCAGTGTCTCCGCCTAGATTATTAACAATATCGTTAACGTCCACAGCACATACAACTCTACACTCCGAGGAACAGGTCAGCTGCCTAAGGTGGAGAATATATGCTTCCTCCTACAAAGTACCACTGACCAATTTGACAGGAAATTAGCTGAGTTTCAAAACCCAGCAGACTACTGAATGGTCAGCTCACTATGCGAAGGGTGGTGCGGACGCAGCTCTCAGCTACATTTTCAATGTCATGTGAAGACAAGTGGAGCAAGGTCACTGTATAAACAGAGCAGAGAGGGAGACCCGAAGGAGGAAGGTACGCAGGCCGAGACCAGCACGGGGAGTGCTAGGGCCCAGGAAGGAGGGTGCCCTGTGCTCTGACAGCCCCCCAGCCTCCCCTTCCAGCACTGTCGCACTGTCTAAGAGGAGCCTGGGGACAAATGAGGAACCGGCCTGCCCACACGTCTGAAGCAAAACTAAACTGAACTGATCTAAATAAATCAGATTCCAGCACACACCACAAGCCCTGGCTAAGACGTGTGATGGGACTCCCACATCCGCCTGGGTGCCGGCAGGATGAGGGCAGGACCGCTCTCTGCCCTGCCCGTCAGATGCCGCGGCTTTTGAGCCATCGGACATCACACTCTTTCATTATTTTTCTTTTTTTTTAATACATTGAGATTGCTTATTATTATGTTGTGTTTTGTAGTCTTAGATCATGGAGGATGTTAATAAGATTTTCCAGTGATGGTTTCCGTGAAGTTTCCTAAAAGCCCTTTTAACTGCCTTTAACGGTTCTCTGATCCTTCTTACGGGGACTCACCTGCCCGTCCCTACTCAGGTGTCGTCCCTCTCACTCGGGGGCCACCCTGCCTGCAGCATGGGGAGACTGTGCTCCAGGGACCCTGGGAGAGGGGTCTGTGTTCTGCTTCTCACTCTTGAACCACCTTGACCCTGGGCAGGCAGGCAGCAAGGCTGCGGCCCTTGGCTAGAACTCCCACGTCACAGAGCCACGGGCCAGGGGCCCACACAACAGAAACTGTCGTCCAGTCCTGGGGGCTGAGTTATAGGTCAGGGGGCGGGCGGGGCGGGGTCCGCCTGAGGCCTCTCTGCTTGGCTTGGGGACGGCTGTCCCTCCCTGGGTCCTCACATAGTTACTCTCCGTGTAAATCCTAGTGTCTAAATTCCCTCTTCTTACTTTTTACTCATTCACCTCCCATACCGGCTTAGGGACCCCCCAGAATGGCTCTTTTAACTTGATTATCTCTGTGAAGATCTGTAGGGGACAATAGGCCTTCTCCCAACCTCCTACATTCAAGAATTGAGTCTATGAAATAAAGTGACAGCAGGCAGATTAATAGGAGAAAAGGAACACAAACTTACTCACTTTTCATATTATGTGCATGGGGCATTGCAGGAGCAGAAAATAAAAGGCAATACCCAAAAGACTGGTGAGATCTGGGAGCTAACACACTCCCCTAAGAGCTGAAAGATAGGGGTGTGGGCCTCTCCGCGGACAGTCGGTGGCATTGGGGAAAGTGGCTGGTCCTCAGAACAGATGGGGTTGTGATAGTTTGTGACAGACTATCTGGTGTAAGGTCCACTTCTAGTCTCCTTCTGGGACAGCAGTCAGCCTTCCTGCTTGGTGACCTCTGGGGAGGGACTTGGAAACTGAGTTCTTTTTGAGGTTCTGTGTCTTGGCAGACAAGGGGGGCTGGGAGAATGCCCTCCCTACGTCTGTGACTTTTCAGGTGCCTTCAGTTCAAAATAACCAATGTGCCAAAGTGGCACATTTTGGGGTGGCAGATCCTGGACTCCTTCATGCCTCACGTCCAAATGCGGTCATTTTGAGGAACTGGGGGCTAGGATTTAAACATGAATTTTAAGGGACAGAACTCAGCCCAAAACACACATCATGAGATACGTGCCCCCCACCCCAACTCCCTTTTTAAAACCTTTTAAATTATAGTAAGAACACTTACCATGAAATCTACCCTCTAACACATTTTGAGTGTACAATACATGATGGTTGGCTACAGGTTCAATGTTGTTCAGCAGATCTGTAGAGTTTTTTCATCTTATTGAACTGAAACTTTATATTGATGAATAACTCCCCATTTCCCTCCCCAGCCCATTAACCACCACTTCAGTCTTTGGTTTTATGAACGTAACTATTGCTTATTTCAGATTCCTCATACGAATGCAGTCATGCAGTATTTGTCCTGTATCCGGCCTTCAGCACTTAGCATGATGCCAAGATTCACACGGCAGAATCTCCTTCTTTTCAAAGGCTGAGTAGTATCCATTGTGTGGATAGACCATGTTGTCTTTATCCACTCATCTGTCCAGCTTCTCCTCTGTGGCCTCATGCTCCTGTGCTGGGATGCAGAAGGGTTTGTTTAGAGGAGGAAAAGCAAGTCTCTACATAACTGCCCATGGGGAGTCCTCTCTGCAGCCTGCCATCCCCACTCTCACACGGATGGGCCTGCAGGACCCTGTGACCTCTACCATCTCATCATTCTCTGAGCCTGGCTCTGACGTGTCCTGCTGTACCCCCTCTGCTCCTGTCGGTTCAGGGGCTGTGGTCCTTGCATGTCTCAGGGCCTCCTGGGAGCGATGCCAGCAAGATGACCCAAGCCTGGTTCTGGGGGCGTTCGGGACACACAGCAATCCCATGAGTCCCTGCCACGCCAAGGGGGTGCTACATGCTGCTCTGCCTCCCCTGCCCAGCCCTGCCAGCTCCCTCTCTCAGGAATGGGGGCAGGTTGCAAGTTTGCTGGCTATCAGTTCTTCAGAGAGAGAGAAAGGTGCCCAACTCCCCGCCGGAAGATTCTAGAAGTCCCTCTCCCTTGCTTTGGGGAAGCAGAAGCACTCCTTTTCCCCAATTCTTTTGGCAAAAGACATACAACAGACTCCTCTTCCTCCTCTATTGTTCCTTTATAAAAGGGTACAGGGAGAGGGAACTTGGGGTGCTGGCTGAGAACAGAAGGGCTAGCTCATTCTCAAGAGAGGTCGGCCCCACTGAAGGAAGGCTCTCTTGATGATGTGAGATTCCTGGCGTCTCCTGAATCCCCAGCTTCAGGCCTTACCATTAATTCAGAGGAGCAAGAAGTCTTTCATCGGTATACACTGCAAAGGGTTCTGGAGATATCCCGGAGTACCTCCTCAAACAGAAGCTGGCACTCCCAAAGCGCACTGCAGCCTTCTGTGCTCTCAACAAAGACACTGGATTCTCTTGTTAAATCGAGTTTTGTGGTACAGAGGATGGGGAGCATCTGAATTCTTGTTCAAGTTGACCCGACCTTCAGGACTCACTCAGCAGCCGCAGTAGGAGTGGCAGCCAGAAGGAAGCATGGGACGGTGCCGACATCCGGAAGGACACAGAAGCTCTTTGCGGAGCAAATCCGTCCAGAAATCTATTCTTTTAAGGTCATGAGGCATGAAGGTTCTTAATCTTGAGTAAAGATTCTCCATTCCTTGAACATTCCCTGTTCCTCTAACATGGCCTCTTAACTTTGATTTGGACATTGGTGGTGAGAAATATTTACTGAGTGTTCTTGAAACTCAAATTATACCTTCCACGTCTACTAACAAGATGCTTTGATGTAGTCTAGAGCTACTTTTAATAATAGTTTTGGGTTTTTTTCCTAGTTTTAAATGTAATAACTCAGGCTTATTATAAAAGATGACAAGTTTTCACACTTGCTATATTCTGCATTGCTACATAATCAAAACATTTGTATAATCAGTCTTCAGACTGGAACTTCTCAAAATCTGTCAGCATAACAAGGCACTGAGAGGTACTTCAAAAACATAATCTGACCACGGGCTTCTTTTTCTGTGAAATAATCTTCAATGATAAAAAATTATTTTAAATATCTTGTGAACACCACTGTTAACATTTAGCTAACACAGAACACTGCCATGAAGTGTAGTCTATCTGTAACGTGAAGACAAGACAGCTCATATTTGGAAAGACGGGCAAGCCGATGTTTGCTGAACACACCTCATGGTTTTCAGAGGAAAATTGTCCTCTAAGTCTTGATGCCGTTCTTCTTGAGGTAAATATATAAATATCTGCAAAAGTACATAGTTTTATATATCACAGCCTCCCATCTTATGGGGCTGAAACTATTGTTCCAAATACTGGGTAATGTTAAAGGAAAAATTCTGTTTTTCAAGAGGTCGGCCATTCCCCTGCTAGGGGCTGAAGGTGGACCAGCCACACAAACACAGCCTTTTCTATATCATGTATTTTCATGGTAACTGATTTTATTGTAGTGAGAGTTATTAAAATGATTTAAATGGCCTTTTATATAGACACTGATTCCTTTTTTTAAGAGTTACTCACCCATGCTTTAGCACTGAAAGGTTTGCCAATGCCTTAAAAAAATATTAGCTAAATGACAAAACTAAAGTTGACCATAGGTATTTTATAAACTAGAGGATCTCAAATATTTATTAAAATTTATGAAAATATCATAGCATGTTGAAAATTGTCCACATGTGGTAATTAAAGATTTTAAAATACAACTGTAGCAGGCCTTTAGCCGAAACATGAGTGGACATATGTAAATATATGCTATCTGTCCAATTGCTTTGCCATCATATTTTAAAGCAGAGCATTTGTTTCCATGGTGTCTCTAGCACAGTGAGGGCTTGGTGGCTTATGTCCATGGATTTATTAGAATACTCGGCTGCATGCTGAGCAAGCATTCACAATGACCCATAACTGACCCGTGACCTGGGGTGACCAAACCATAGTCAGGCTTCTGTCCTCCCCACAGGGCCCTGGACTTAGCCTGAGCAAGTACTAAGGGCCGGAGAATTGCCCCTTAAGTGCTCATCCTGAGAACACAGAATTGTCGGACCACAGAGAGAAAGATTTCCCATGAAACCACCCCAATCACACTGTCTGCTGGCCCCACCATATGCCCCCAGCCCTCAAGGTCCTGTGGCCCTGTTGAACCCACTAAAACACAAAGCCAGTCTCTGTTTGATTTGAGATGTTTGTACATCCTGAAGTCGATGTGTCTCCCTATTGCAATGGTCTTCTCTAATAAAATTGGTCTTCATTTAAGTCCAGATTTCTTTTTATTTGACAGTGCCACACACGCATACCTTTTAATTGCAAGGGTGAATTTAAGACACTTACTAAGTGACTTATATGTGCCCTGTACTGTGTAAGATGAAGTATGATGAAAGGTTGTCACCAAGACGTTTATAAATTATACCCCTAAGATTTGTTTAAATAGTAATACGAATAAAACATGATTGTGTGGGAAAATAAGTAACTTCAGAGCATTGAAGGAGGCGGTCGTTGGCAGGTTCAGAATGGCTAATACTGGCTTTCTGTAAGAGCTCGGCCTTATTGTCAGCCTGCAGGGACTAGGACAGTTTGGCTAGATTGGTGACGACATGGGATTGTGACTGAACAAGTGACAAAGACCTGAAATAATGTCTGAAAACAAAAAAAAGTGGCACTTTTTCTGAAAGGAATGAAGGAGCAGAGCAGCCACACTTAGTAGTTGATTGGCATGTACCCTCATGCCTTACATATTTAGCATTTATTATATATTTGGCACTTCACAGGAATTCAAGACCACATGATACTCATTTTGAATTGAGCACAAAATGTTTTCTCTTCTCATGATATTTTATGGAACTGGCTAATGTTATAAACCTAAACTGGGAATTTTTTATTTGTGATCCTGACTTAGCTAAGCAACCGAAGATATTCCAAGAAATCCATAGGCTTTCATATGGAAAAGGAGAAAGGGAAATATGAAATCAGGAAAAATGTTAGGCCAAGGAGCCAGCCCTTCCCATTAAAGAGGCTGCACCCACCATATGGCAACTTCTGTAAAAAGGGACAGATCGCGCAAACACACTATTAAATACGAAGATCAAACCAAGATGCCATCCCAGCACTGACCCGGCTTCTCGGGATTCTGGCTCATATTCCTGAAAGTGGGATGGGATGATGGAAGGCTGTGGGGCAGGCAGGGCCCCTGGTGGGAATGCAGTGGCCGAGGAGCAGGAGGAGGGGCAGACCCCAGCCCAGGGGGGGTCCTGTGAGAGGGAAATGGAGGGCAGTGAGGGGGTAGATGTAGCAGCTTCTGCTCCCCACATTGGTGCTAAATAAATTCCTCTTCCTTGAAATCAAAAGGCCTCACTACCCACTTAGATAACTTATTCCAACCTTAGGAGAGACATGAGGCGTTCTTTGCCCTTTGCGAACATTGACACTCTAGGTCATTTAAAGATCAAAGAAGATGTACAGAGAAGAGAATGTTTCTGTCCTAAGAAAGTAGAAGCAGAAACAATTAACGAAGAGGATAAATGAGGAAAACTGGAATACACATTTTACTTTTTGTTTTGTATTTCTTCTATTGTACCTTTTGACATTAAGTGTCCAAAATGAGTTCTGCATCTGCTTATCTAGCTGTTGATAAATGTGAATCCCAGAAATCAACCAAAGTCAGTCTTATCCATCAGTGGGGGATAAGAAATGACCTCTGCGGGGAGAATTTGAGAACCACTCAGCACGGAGGAACTGCAGTGGAAGCTGTCTGGGTGGCTTTGCCTGGAAGTCACGATTGAATGAGCACAGGACACACCAATGTGCTGTTTTACTGTCTTTAAAAATGCCAATTGTACACCAAAGTGCAGGAGCTTGGCGAGTGTGTGTTTCTGGTTCTATAACAGTATCTGGTGAGGTACACTTTCTTTAATCATTCTTTTGGGGAATGCCATTTGAGTAGCTGCGTCTGAGCAATCTTTAGAAAAAGTCTGGAGATCGTTGGGATTTATCTGGGCTCAAATACTCTTTCTGAAATTACTGGATGGGCTCTTCTGTTGGAACTTTAGAAACAGAGTCATTACTTCAAGCACAATCACCAAATCAATGTTACACAGAATGTTACACAGCTTTCCTAAAATCAAACTGTGAGGTATAGACACATAATTATGTATACATCATATCACCATTTGAGGGTTTTCTTCCAGCTATTTAGGGTTAGCAGTGTTTGTTTGGACTGGCTTATAAAACCCACTCCCGTCATTCACGTCTGCAGTATGTTTGAAAGGCTCATGTCCTTGAAGCCAAGTCTCTTCTTGGCGGGCAGTCGTCTCTTTGGTGGTACCAGGGCCCTGCTATGAGTAGGGGATTAACTCACACCATTTGTTCACCTGGTGTCTATCTACTAAATTTACCAACACACAAAGGTTTCCTTCTTAAATTTAACCATAAGGCCTGTCTGCCTGTCTCTCTTCCAGCAACTTTGATGTTTTGTTGCCATTGCTATTGTTTTGGGGTGTTTTTTGTTTTTTGCACCAATCATGAACTGGAGTAAATGCCTGCCTGTGTTTTGTCCCCAAGTTGGAGAGTGTATCTATTGGTCTCTTGGAGATGCTCATCGGCCCAACGGGAAGCTCAGGCACTGGGATTCCAGCATCACTTGGAGAGCTCTTTTTAACTTGCCAAACCCTGGACCAATTAAATCGGAAGCTGTGGCAGCCAGCATGCTTTCAAAGCGGCCCAGGCAGTTATGAAGTGCCGCGGTGGGTGTCCGGGGGCGTGATCTGAGATCCCCGCCGGAGAGACCAAGGGACCCGCTCTCAAATTCACTTCCTCCTCTCACTTCAAAGCCGTTGTGCCTACACTGTGGATCAAAGGGACTGTGAGCTCCGGGGCTGTGACTCGGAGGGCTACCAGCCCTGGGGACCCTCCAGGCTTTGAAGTCCACAGTGAATTCCTGTGGGAGGGAAGAAGGGGCCCCAGAGGACCAAGGCCACGATTTGCCGAAAAGAACTGCTTTCCATCTGCTCGTGCGGTGAGTGTGAGGGGGGAAGAAGCCCACCTCCCCCACTTAAATGTGGATCTTGGCTCTTCTCTCGACGACAAATGAAGACTTAGTGCCACCATAGAAGTTAAGAATGAATGTTTATTTCCATCCACTTATTAATATTATTAAAGTTAATCTGAGGTAGTGTGAACATTTTTAAGTGTTTGATAACATAGAAAATAGGAAAAGATGAATTCATTGTCCGTTAAAATTCTTCCATAGACAGCTGGTCTCTGCAGAACCTAGTTTACCTCAAATGTCAATTAAAAACAGAAGAGAGATGCAGATTCTACTTTCTAATCTCCAACTGTATTGAAATGAAGTCATGTACGCCCATCTGAGAGAAACAGCAGAGAGACTGCCCCGCTTCAGGGCTGAATGTGACAACTGGCCACAGGTGCTGTAGTCCTTCTTATGAGCCTTTCTGAGGACACGGGGCCCCGCAGTTTGGCCTCACTGTATATACATTCCACAGTCTGGTTGGATCTAAATATTAATGTATCAGAACTACTAGGTAAGAGAGGAATTGCTAAATTGCAATCCTAGAAAGAGGAACATTTTTTTAACCATACAATAGAGAAAAAAACAAAACAAAACCCCATTTTCTGACTGGGCTAGTGCTTGTAGTTGTATATCTCATGGCTTTTGATTGCTAGGTCATTCCTTGGCAATAATGAACTATAATCACAATAACATGCCAGAAGCTAGAAGTAGATGATCAGAGTTTGGGAATATTTCACTGAGTTATTTTAGAAGTAATGATACAGTTTAGAAAGTAAAGAACAGGTAAAGCTCATTTTGATAATTAAAATTTAATCTATGAATATGCATTATAGGCAAGTTGTGTTTTATTAAAGTTAATCTCATTTTAAAAAAGTAAAGTAGCATTTTAAATACTGAGAGACTGAATTAGTTTTATCTGGATATAGGAAGCCTTCATCTGTATCCAAAAGCTGATAATTAAAAAATGCATTGTAATATAAAAGGCCTGTGTCCTACAGGTGGGAAGGGAAGCCTGTCTCCACAAAGCAAGGGAATACAAAGTAGTGCCGGCTGTGGAGTAAGGGGACAGAAAGCTCCCTGCGCACTTCACACCTACTGTTGTCGGCTAACCGAGGAAAGACGGGTCCACCTCAATTTTGTTTCTCTACCCAGCAAGTTGAAAAGAGCTAAGGTTAGTTCCACATGTGAAAAGAAAGATCCTATGCTGAGTAGACACTATAATAAGTGCTCACATGTCCCTCTAGCTATTAGAACTGTGTCTAAGTCGGGTTGTACTTCTGTCAACTTTCAGCAAACTCTAGAACTCAGCTGAGATTTCGGCTGGATCCCTAAATTTGATTGACTAACTGCCGTACTTAGATATTGGAGCTGACTAATGATATCTCAGTGCCTTGAACTGTAGGCAGGACCTACAGATCTGACTTCCCCTGGTGCTGGATTCCCGGCCGCAGCTATGCTGAAAATGTGGGTCCAAAGTCTTGGATCGTTGATCCTAATGCTGCATGAGGTCATCGCCTACCGCAGCTGAGTGTCGTACGGCAGACAATCTCCAACAGGTGTATATCCGCGTCGTCTGGGATGGTGTCATGTGCTATCCCCGCAGGCCAGGTAAGGTGCATTTTAACAGCTTCCCAGGTGATGTTCCCAGTGCTGCCCAGCCACAGAGGCAAGAGTAGCTACGAGCGGCTGCCTCCCATGGTCATAAATCAGGAGGTCTAGTCCAAAGCCTGTCTTTAGGGGCTACCCGGGAACCCCAGGGGGCTGTTTGACTTTCATAAGCCTGGATTTCTCACTTACGAACAAGGGAGACAATGCTCTACTAGGCATGATTTTGAAAACAAGTGAGATACTATGTGAAATCAAAACTACAGAAAGTTAAAACCAGGAGGCACTTAGACAATATGCTTAAATTCTTCCTTTGCTTGGAAAAATCAACTGGATATGCTATCATGAGAAGATGGCTGAAATAATGCTGCATCAGAATTTCCCGTTCTTCTCTTTGAGAATTTACTGATACATGTGTTTACTTTTCCCAATAATAATATGTAGGAAATACATTTTCCAAGTGCTAGGCGAATTCTATTCAAGTTTGTTAACATACTAAATCATTGACAGATAGAGGTCATTGTGGGCTTTCCCTGGTCTCAGTCACAGTATGAGCTGGATTACAAGACAGCTTTTCATTCATGGTGGTGGCATTTTGCCAAATATATTTCCTTATGCTGTTTGATTACTTTTCACACACCTAGTGAAAAAAAATGTATTTTTTTCTTTTGGAAGCGTTTTTCTCATAACAAAACTCCCCGTAACCCTCAAGGCAAGTTTTATTTTAATGTGGAAATATATCCCAGCTTGAGAATGAATCCGCACCACATTTTCCATGCAATGGGAGCACCATGTCGTCAGGCTTCTGTGTATTCTCGCAGATGGTACTCCCCCTCTGTCTGAATGTGAGCTCTCAAAATCATATTTTGCAGCTATATGTATGTACAGGTTGAAACTAGAAATCAGCGAAGACTAATAAGGTTAATGAAATTTTCAACTGGCTAAATTTCTATTTTAAGAAGTTTTACCCACCCGTAGAGCATATATTTGGAATATACCTCTGTTGAAGGGCCCTTCCAAGATTGTGATGGAACTTTTGGGACAAAATGAACGACTGTTTCCACTCCCTGTGTCCCGAAGTTGGGGACAAGACCTTTCTCTCTTTAAATCATCACTGGTTGTGTCACTTTCCTTGGTATCCTTTCCTAATGATGTAGTTTTAGAATAGGTGACAACTTCCTCTCTTAGTAGTGTAACCTTTAAAAACGTATGGTTTTGCTACTTGGAAATTTTTCAATATAAAAATGTGTGGCAGTACTTGTCCAGCCCCCACCCCACATTATGTGAATTAAAAAAAAAAATCTTGATCTATTAAAAAAATAAAACAAAACAGGAGTGAGTAATCCAGAATAACATAGCCTGGCTCACACTAACTTTGTTAAATCTCGACATTACAGTACATCTTGAACAAGTACAGATTCTTACACTTTTATCTAACTTTGTCCAAAAGCATATTTGTACCGTCTCTATCATTGGCTGATATATGTAGCCCAAGATAGAAATGGAAAAGAAGAAAAATTAGTGGAGACACCCTGAGCCTGGGGACAGACGAGTCAGCTAAGGCATTGAGGGGGAAGCAAAGGACACGTGGCCGAGACTAGGGAGACCGACTGTGCCGTCTGCTGGACTGACGGGAGCCCCAAACCGCGGCTCTCAGTGCTGAGCCCAGGAGAGCCGGGCATCCAACCGCCAGGCACACCTGGGCTCGAACACAGACCCACCTGCCGCAGCCCCCAAGCCTTCTGCCAGACCAATCTGTCAGAGCCTTAGTTGAGTTGTCTCATCAGTAAAGAGGATAATAACTACTCTTTGTGATTTTAAAGACTAGCAGTAATGTGTGCAAAGAGAATGGTTTGGAGCACAGGTGAAAACAGTGGCAACAGCCTGAGCCCTCCCACGTATCAGATCCCAAGGCTGTGTTTTACCCGCACCTTCCCAGCCTGGGTGTGATCGCAGAGTCGGGGTGAGCCACAACCCCCTCCGCCAGGTGGGATGAGACCCTGCCCACGGCACACGCTGCTGGCCACCAGCTGAGCCTCTCCTGCCCTCACCAGTGGTGCCATCTGCACCCATACACACCAACTTGTCTCATTATCTTCAGATTAAAGATAAGAGAGGTGGCTCTTGCCCTCATATCTGCACCCCTCCTCGCACACAGCAGTGGCCCCAAAGCACTAAACTTAGGAAGGTGCTGCCAGTGTGGGCTGCACTGCAGGGGTTTATTTTTGGATCTCAGAAGCTATGCTTTCATACCTTTAACAGTAAGAAATAATAGAAGCCACTGCAGCACTTCCCACCACATTAGTGGGACACAGAGGCGTAGGCGTTCGGCCCAGGTCCATTGGAGAGCCTTGGTGGTCACAGGCCCTTACTTTCTTTTCAGCGGGTTGCTCATCGGGGCTCCTCCTCCTGCCAGGGGCGTCTTCCGTTCATTCTGTGGTCTGCACACTTGCCACTGGAGACAGCCTGTGGCTGTTGTCTGCCCACCTGTGCAGCATGATCTGTTAACTAAAATTGATATTTCAAGAAGTCAAAAGCCCATAAGGCAATATTGCCAGGGCTCTTGGGGCACCGGCCGTGAGCTTCTGCGACAGCTCATGCTGGTCCCCGTCTGCTTCTCACCAATGGCCAGTTTGGATTCTGCTCTTTTCTGCTGATGTTCTTTTTGTTTTCCTTCCTGACACAGCAGGAAGCTTCCAGAGACCAGAAGTAAGACAGCAAATGACTTACATTACTTATACCACTTAGTTACTTTGTGAATATTTTTAAAATATGCATATTTTCTATGAACCACTTAAATTTAGTAAGGTTATTTCCTTTACTCCCACCCCCACAAAATGTTGGATAAACTCACATGGTCCTTTAATGAGAATTTGTCCTTGCATGTCTTCTGGCTTCCCGGGACCCACTGTGACATCGGTTATTACTAGAGCACATTTATCTTTCTAAAGGAGGACTCAGCCATTAGGGACAGGTGTGGACTTCAAGTATCTACAAGCGCCTCCCATGGTTTTGCAATTTCTCCTAAGTTTATACACAATTAATTAGTTTAGCTTTTTAGAGTAACATATTGTGGCTGGCACAGCCATTCTCTTTTTCCAGAGCCAGTGACGGGAGAGTGTCAGGTTATCTCAGATTTGTGTCTTTGGGTAAAGTCCCCCCTAGGATATTGCCCCCTCTGCAATATAATAAAAAAGCCAAGCAAAATAAGCAAGCCAACAAAAAGACTTCAGGCTATTTTTCAAAGGCCCTTAAAATATGTAGTAATGACCCAGTTCATTCTATGCCATTTATTTGATTATTTTCATATTTAGAAAACAAAAATGTGGACATGAGCAAAAAAGGGACCCAGAGAACCAATACAGTGTATTAAGTTATATTCACACAAGTCTGTGCACTTTATTATATCATATCCTCAGGAGTTCGTGCACCTTATCATATGGAAAGACACTCACTGAAGTGATAGGCACAGTCAGAGAGAGACGTTCAACAATCTTTATAGTTGGAGGGCGTTGTGTACAAACCAGAAACGTAAAGCCACACCATATCAGGCACACATCCTGTCCTGAGCCCAGGAAAGACACTGCTAACAAGAGTCGGCAATCTTTACCAAGCCTACATGTGGCCACAAGATCCTTCTGAACAGTCCTCCAGGCAGGCAGCCCCAACAGATCAGAACTGCCAGTCAAGTTGAAACATGCAGTGGACATGCACACACCTCTGAACTCCAAGGGCAGCTGCATCATTGTGACACATGACAAACGTAGAAAGCAATAAACTTGCTTATTAACAAAACATGAAATCAGTAAGTACAGATCCCTGGCCCAAGCAACACTACCATTCCACCAATTTTTGAAAATTCAGGTATCCTCCATGACTTTTGCTTTAAAAACAAAACAAACAAGCAAACAAAAAGGTAAAGAAACACGTTTGAAGTTTTGCATTTCAGTTCTCAACTTCCTGAGAAGTTTTTGCCACCTCGATTAGACCTGGGCAGTGAAAAGGACATTCTTCTTTGCAGGGCATGGCCTTACAGAAAAGAAGAAGAGAGCACTGCAGGTTAAGAGCAACTTACAGAAGATTCCAGCGTCAGGGCTGAGACACTGGCTGGTGCCCAGCATGCCCCGGGTATGTGAAGGGTGCTGGAGACACAAATGGGCCAGGTGCAAAGCTTCTGCTAAGATCGGGGTTGGGTCACGGGCTGAGCCATAAGGAAGGACAGCTGTACATAACATACAGCCAGCTTCTGAATAGCAGACTTTGCTGCTGTGAACACAATTTGGCTTTTATCGTTGGTATGCAATTTGAAAGGCCTTAGTGAAACGACAAACTTAACTGAGCTCGATTTAAGATTTTTATGATTGCTTTGTCTATTGACATCACGCTGTTAATGGTAGGACAGACATTATGGAATAATCTGAGCAAAAATTATGTGACTAAGAAGACAGAGGGAATTTTAATACATGTGTAAAGGGCTGCTAGGAAAATAAAAGTTAACTTTTGAAAAAGTTCTGGTGTACTAATGGGAAACTCCACTCATCTAGAAGATTCCTAGAAGTGAGCTAGCTCATTCTCCAGCCAAATCATACATGAGGCATTGCTTAGTGTTACACAGAGCAACATATTTTGTGACAGGCTGGATTTGTAAATGAAGTGAAAATATTGCTTTTAATTCATCTTAATGTTAATGAACTAAATGATGTGCCTTTTGAGGCCTAATAACAGCATGGCATGCATGCATGATGGGGACCAGAGAGGAGAAAAGCAGCAGGTGTGTGGATTCTGTGTATGTACTTGCCTCCTCATGTTGTTTGTTTAGCTGAGGAGGAAGGTTTTCCTTTCTTCTCATCCTAAGACCCCTGAGGTCAATAAGGAATATCGTATTTCTTGGTAGCATGCTATAAGATGGTTGCCTTGTGAGTTCAAGAAGCTCCATTTGTCCCCAACTGTGTCCACAAATACTTGAGCTGTGTTCCCCTTCTGTTTATAGTGCAGCTAAAGCTGTCACATCTTAAGGTAGAGCAGGGTGACAAGCCTGTGGCACACTTTGCATTTCTACCCAAGGGTAGCCTGTGGGCTGGCAGTGGGGAGCAAGAATACGATGGATCTTGACTCATGTTGATAAAACATGTGAAGAGACACGTATTTCAGTATCAGCCAGACAGGGACAGAGGACAGGCTCGGCTAAAATAGAGCAGGTCCTGATGGGTCTAGTGGAAATAAAGATTGAATGAATGGAAAAACTGTTAAAACACTTAAAATTGTGCCATGGTCTAAAATACAAACATGGGCTATTTCCTTAAAGAATGCTCTCAGGATTCCACCCTTTCACCTTCCTTGCATTCCCAGCCTGGCATAAATAGCTCCCATTGTGGGCAATATTTTAGATGAAATCCTTTTCAGGGAACTCCAGAAACAATTGATAATTGTGTGTTCCCAGCATTAGATTTGGTTTCAAGTACATTTCAGAAGGGCTGACATGCTTTTGGCAGCAATGCAAAAACAAAATGACTGTGAAAATGCCAGCTTTATAATTTATGCACCAAATTTCTTTGGGATGTGTATTTAATGTCTGTATATGTATGTATGTGCATGGGCATGTAAATTTGTGACATAGACCACCCTTTGTAGACTCAATATCTAGTAGCCATTGTGAAAATTTGGTTGTTAAGAGAAATATAGAGATTTTGTTCTGAACAATGTTTCTCAAGCTATTTATTCTAATTTGGGCATTGTTTAAAAAGAGCCTTTTTTTTGGTTAAGTTGTAAAGTGGTATTGATTTTATAGACATTTTCAGTGTGCTTTGGAAAGCTTCAGCTTATCTGGGACTTTGGAACATCAGGGACTCCCATCCGTGCTCTGAGAACATCATTCTCTCCGTCACTGGGCCCTGACCTTTGGCACCGTGTCACACAGCTGCCCCTCAACCACGTGGGCCACCCCACCACTTCCATCCCCAGCCCCCCTCTTTCTCAGTACTCTGCACATAGAGCAAGAATGCCATATATTTTAGTTTTTAATGTGTAATTCTGGGTTGATTTATACAATAGACTCAACACTATACAAAGGGTCCTCTTTATGAGTCTCAAGTACATATGGCTCACATGCAAGAGAACACCCTGTTCTAGCACACAGCCCCTGTAACAAGAAGGTGTTTTCCCTGGGCTGCAGCAGTGATGATGACATCGGACATTCTCGCCTGTCCCTCTGCTGGAGTGCTGATCAGCACGAGGCCGTGGCCACTGCTGGCCCCTCGCTTTGAACCCCCACCCCCAGTGCGGTGCTAACATACGATTCAGCTTCAGCCACTGTGTTATGGACAATGCCTGGACAAACATCTAATAGGTCCCATCCGTCTGACAGGCATGGAGAGCAATTGAGGCAGGTTCCCTGCACAGCTTGGGAGGCTTCCCGAGAGCAGGTGTTCCGGAGCCATCAAGTGCTGCTGGTGCAGGGAAGGCCCTGGTAGGAGTCCGAGGGCTTTGGCATGGACCAGCTACCTAGAGGGATCTAGCGGGGCCCTGCGTCTGCACAGTCCCAGTAGCCTGTAAGGATGCCTCTCTGCATTCCAGACAAATATTTACTTTTGCACTAACTTTTTGTATTCATAATTTTGCTCTTTTTTAAAACAAAGATTGGGCTGTGTAAGTTTTAGGTTCCAAAAAATGTGGTGCCGCCCCAAATAAAAAGTAAGTTAAGATTTTTCTAGAGAACTTTCTTCCTCACATCAAGTTCCCTCTTTCCCTGCCTTCCCACTTTCTACCTTTCCGACTTCCTACCTGCCTCCTTTCTCCTCTTCCTTCTGCCTAAACACAGCTGCGTGGGATCCAGTGACGTAGATCTGCACAACAGGCGTAGGGATGTCTCCCGTACCAACAATACGGGATTGTGATGTGGTGAACATTTATCTCCCTCCCAGCTTTACAAAGTGCTCACACTGGGGGGAGTCTATCCCTTGGGAGTCTTTGTGGCCTGTGTCCCACTATCACAGAAGCCTGGGGGGGCTTCCTCCCCCTGCCCCTTGTTACTAGGACATGAGCATATGGCCTTGTGAAATACCATTTGTAAATATGAATCTCATGCTTAAAACCAAGACTGTTTTTATTTTGGTTTTTAGAAGAAGTGACACAAATACCTGGGGACAGGCGAGGGCACCCCAAGCGGGATGCCACATGCAGTCCAGCAGCGTGGGGAAGACACCCAGCAGACTGCCCTCAGGGAGCCTTTTCTGAAACCAAAGCCAGCTCTCCTCTGGTTCTTCCCTCTTTCCCAGTCTCATTCTCCAAATTTCTTACAATTTCTGCAAACTACGAGACATCCTTGTAACAATTCCTTTCTGCTTAAATTAATAGAGCTCCCTTACTTTTGTCTGCATGCAAGAAGCTGCCCAAAGCGCATTTTTATCTTATCTTGGAGATTTTCTAAGCCATACTGGCTTCTTTTGTAGAAGGGGAAAGGGAGAGCAGGGTGAGTTGGAGAGAAGGGCCCCTTTTACCCAGCTTCCTGGAACTGGTGCTCTAGTGATGTGGACTCACCACCTCCTTATCATTCAAACATAAGTGGCGAATACCTCTCTACCAAGGAATCACTTCTGGAGTAAGTGAGTTATTTTATAAAACAAAATCCCATTTATTATGAATTTTGTATGGAACGCCTTGCTCTTCTTATTCTTTGACAGATATATTCAGTCATGTGTACAAATATCCAAAGACACTCAACAGAAATGCCAACTGCTGGTAACACTGGTGTTCAATATGTCTTCACTCTTCTTATTCCTGTCACTGGATTGTCCCCTGCTTCCCAGGATTTGAGGATGGAAACAGAAGTAGAGGATGACACCAGATTCTCAATACTGGGAGGTGGATGGGATTATCGACCACACACATCACCAGAGTAACCAGCAAGGAAAGCGTGTGAGGTGACTGAAGGGCAGTATTAAGGGGAAACTGTCATCCTTGAACTTAGGGATGGGGAAAGGGGAAAAACTGGCAACAGAGATGTCTGGTAAGTGTTCAGGGTGGCCACATAAGAATCAGAAGGAGAAAACACAGCAAGAATCAAGAGCGGTTCTCCATGGAAAAGGGCATGGTCAACGGCCCCATCCCAGGGAAGGCCACAGAGCAGGACTCAGTGGAGAACGGATTTGGAATCTCCTATGGACTGCATGCGGCATGCCCCCAAATACATGTGTTAAATCCCAACCCCCAAGGGGTGGCATCACAAAGAAGGGTTCTGGGAGGTGATGAGGTCATGAGGGTGGAGCCCCCTGATGGGATCCATATCCTTATAAAGGAGACCCCAGGTGAGGACGCAGGGAGGAGATGTATCTGTGGCCCAGGGGTTGCCTTCCCAGAGAGGAGGTCTCCTGGTGTCTCGCTTCTGGACCTTCGGCCTCCAGAGGCATGACAAATAAATGTCTGTTGTTTGTAAGTAACCAGACTGTCGAGTTCCATAGCCCACATAGCTAAGACAAAAACCAAGATAATACTGAGGATCTTATCAAGAAATAGCTCTTTGGCATAGAAAAAGCAGGAGACTGGGATTTACTGAAAATAAGTAAGACTGGGAACACAAAGGTTCAGAGTATATGTAACTATTCCTCCCAGACAGTCTGCCACCCAGGAAGGGTGATAGGGGCCACTGTGGGTAGTCAAACAATATACACAGCCACAGATTCTTCCTCTGCACAGGGCTGCCTGCCCTGGTGGACAGCGAAGAGTCAACCTATTGTATTAAATAGGCCTAAATATTCTTGAGACAAAAGGAAGAAAAAAAGATAATGGGCCTGTCTGCCTTCCCTTGCTGGAATATTCAAAAATTTCAGTGCTGCTTCAAATGACATTTTAATAATATGTCACCAGTCACAGAGAGGTACCACCTCATACCCTCTAAGATGGCCATAATATAGTTTTAAAAAGCAATAATAACAAGTAGTGATGAAAATGTGGAGAAATTCAAATGCTACCATCTTGCTTGTGGGAATGTGAAATGATACAATGTGGTGGGCAGGTTGGTGGTTCCTCAAAAAAGGTAAACCTAATTACCATATGAACCAGCTATTCCACTCCTAGGTGTACACCCAAAAGAACTAAAAACAGGTGATCAAACAAAAATGCGTATGTGAATACTTACAGCAGAATTAATCATAAAGCTAAAAGGTAGAAGTAGCCCAAATGTCCACCTATGGATGAATGGATAAGCAAAATGTGGTATATTCATACAATGGAATATTATTCAGCCATAAAAAAGAAGGAAGCACTGATTCATGCTACAATATGGATGAACTTTAAAACATTATGCTAAGTGAAGCTGGGACACACAAAAAAACACATATTCAATTAATATAAAATGTTCGAATAGGCAAATCCATAGAGACACAAAGCAAACCAGTGGTGGCCCAGGGCTGTGGGAAGGGGCAGCTGGGGACCGACTGCTGAAAAGGCAGAGGGCTTTCTTCTGGGGGGAGAAAGATGCTCTGGAACTAGATGAAGGGGGTGGTTGCACACCAATGTGACTGTACTAAATGCCAGTGTATTATGCATTTTGAAAAAATTTAAATGGTGGATTTTATGTTACATGATTTTAATACAATTTTAAAAATCAGTTGGTTTCTTAGTGAAAATTATTTTGACCATTACATCTTGAGATTTCCTAGTGAAGGAAGTGTTTTTTAATCTGAAAGTTTCAAAACTGTAAATTCTTAAACAGTCTCCAGGTAGCCTTCCAACCCCTTGTTAACCCAAGTGATATTAGTCTGATGTCTAAATCATACCCATGACTTTCAAGTTGATTTTTTTAAATCATTATAAAATTGGTAAGCTCTTACTTGGAAACAGGGAATATTGGATATTTTAAATCAGAAAAACAGGATTACAGAGACTTGCTGTGAGAACCAGCGGCTAAAACCCTTCTAGTAAAGTGTCCATCAGCCCCTGTGTGTCTAAATATTGTTTCCAAATCACATGCACATAATTTATTGTTGGAGTCGCTCATCAGAAAGAGCACGTGCTTGTTCTCCTTATTTATAATTTATACCCCGTCTATTTGAAGAAGGATGTGAGGTACCGTGTCACGCTAGGCAGACACTGATCTTCCATGTTGTGTGATTTCAGGGCTTTTAGAGAGGGTCTCCTTCCACAACTGCGCACTCGTGTGTCTGATGTCTCACCATGAAAGAATGCTTCCGATCTCTCATGTCTTGGGGATCACCTAATAAGGTGTAACGATTTGTGGAGGTGGCAGAGCCTCGTTCCCCGTCACCTCAGCTCCGTGACCCTGCGAGGGGTCAGAGCCAGCAGACTGCCCGCTGCAGGATTTGCAACAGGAATGGAGGCGGGCAAGGCTCTAGTGGCCCATCCACCCCATTAGCTCGACACCAGTCGGGTTGGCTCCCATATGCCGCCCCCGGCAAGCCTGTTACTTCGCTTTCCATGCTAGGGTCTGGAAGGGACAGCTTTGAGGGCAGGTTTCCTGCTTGTCTCTGACTCTGGATTTTCCAGCTGCCCCCTCATCTGAGAGAAAGGAAATCTTAAAGTGGCCGGTACTGAAGCACCTTTCCTTTGGCACGGAGGTCATGTGGTTTTGGGAACTGCCGTGTTGCCGTGTGGCGAATAGCCGAAACCGCAGCAGACACTTGCATTTCAGTCCAACCCTGCGGGGCATGGAAGCAGTAACAGTGAGAACCTGACTGGTCCTCACGTGCCACGCTGAAGCCGCATGGCCCCTGCTTTCAGCCTCCCTGCCTCTATGGAACACATTCTCCGGGGCCCTTGGGACAGGGTGACTCATGGCAGGGTTTTTTTAAGGAATCCGCTAACTTGTGTTCAGCTCGGGGAGGCAGGATCCAATTGGAGAAGCACTCTGAGCAGTTACACACAAGCTATTCTGAAGGTTGTGATTGTGCCGTGGTTTCTTGGTCTACAGACCAACTGAGTCAGCTTCTGGTAAAGCAGAATTGGAAAACAGAGACTGTTGCTACAACAGGGCATTTGATAAGATGCTAAAGAAACCAATGCCAGTAATTTATCTTTACAGGATCACACCTGCTCATTCTTGTAATACTTGGTTAGATTCTGCAAAGTCACTCCTGGGCATTTTAAGAATTACATTAAAATATCAGCACTGATCTTAGAGGCAGAGTCTATTAAGTTAAGATGCCTTTTTATACAAGATTGGCCCCAGAAAGTGCTCATAGATTTGTGCTTTGCATTTAAGGCCACAAGATAGAGCAAACAGACAGCAGGTGGTGTCTATGGAAGGTGCAGCCTGGGGCCCTTCTCCCTGGAAGGTTGAGGATTCCCAAACATGTCTGTGCATGTGTGGATATTTATGTAGGTGTGCCCATGTATGCATGTGTAGTGTAGGTATGTGTGGATGTGTGTGTGTGTTGTGTTTGTGTGATTTTGTATCTGTTTTGTTTGTGCCCATGTGGGTGTATGTGAACATATGTATTTTGCTGTGTATATGTGTGTATTCAGCTGTGTGTGTGCATGCATACATGTGGTTTGTGCATATATACATCTGCAGGCATGTGTGCATCTATAGGTATTTGTTTGTATGTGGGTGCATATTTGCTGTGTGTATGTGTGTTTTGTCTTTGTTATAGGCATGCATATGTGTGTGTCTGTGTGTACATCTGATGTGTATAGGTGTGTTCCATATGCACAGCTATGTGTACATATGTGTTTGTGTATGTATTTGGTTGTATATTGTGTGTAGTGTGTCCAACAAATGTTTTTGTTGTGTGTGTGTGTATTTGAGTGTATATTCGGTTGTATATATTGTATGTGTGTATATGTGTGTCTTTTAGTTACTAAATATCCATTCCAGTTAAGCACACATCCATCTACCCAGCAGCTGCTGGGTGAGAGGTATGCAGTTTTAAAAGCTGAGAAATGGAATCTTTGTTAGAGGCAAGAAAAGCAATTCTGCTCTCAAATGCCCAGAGAGAAATGGTTCAGCATAGTGTGGGCTTACTATGGTGGCATGAGCTTCTCATCTTCCAGTAAAATTATCAAAAGCCAGACAAAACAAACAGGCAAACATCCTAAAAAAACAATAGAAATTTGGCTGACCTGACCTTTTCCTATGTCTTTCACTGGTGCTGCTCCCCTCCTACACTTTTGCTCATGCCTGATGCTTAGACTACTTTCCTGCGTTGGTCTGCCTGTACACGGAAGCTCTAACCATTCACGCCTCCCAGGGAAGGAGTCTGGGCTGACCAGTCCTCTAGCTGGCTTGGCGCACATCTCACCCACATTCATGAACCAAAAGGCACTTCTCCTCCGGGGCGCTGTGACTGCCTAGCACCCCCAGTGGCATTCCACAGGCGGCCCTCCTGCCCCACCCGCGTTACTAACCCAGATGGAGCCCTTCCACACCAGCAGCAAGCCACACACCCAATTTTACAGAGTAAACTGGAAAGTTAATGTTTCCTTTAAAATAAGCAAAGGGTAGCTGGGCCAGCTCAGCCAAGAGAGAAAGCCGGACCTCAAGTCTCACCCTGAATGTGAACCACTGCAAAGCAGCCCTTTGCTAAGAAGAGAAAGAAAGAAGGCAAACATTACACCAGATTCTTACACTGAAAGTGACCGTGGCTTTCCCCAGGTTATGTTTCAGAGCGGATGGAAAGCAGGACTAGCAGTCTTTTTGATAACATATTTGGCCTGGCCAAAAATGAAGAAGTACTGGGCAATTCATACAAAATCTTGTTTCAATGTAATGTCCAATCATCTTTCCAAACTCACAAATACTTGGCTGACCTGGAGAAGCATCTGAACCCTGGGGTAATGGTTTCACCCAAAATCGCCCCTATGTAAGAACACCTAATTTTTTTTATTGAAGTATAGTTGACATGTAATCTTATATTGGTTTCAAGTGTACAACACAGTGATTCAACAGTCATCTACATTATTAATGTTCACCCCAGTGAGTGCAGTTACTGTCAACTAGAAAGATGTTGAAGAATAACAAATTTTTAAAACAAGCTGTCCAGACATTATTTTGTTGTTTAAGTCATAGTCAATGTTCCCATTTAGAAGCAAATAGAATAAGGGGGAAAAAATACTTTACAAATATTTACTCTTTATTTTTATTTGCATAATGTCCAAAGTGCCTAAATACTTAAGTTAGTCGCAGCCCCTCCTCCAGACTCACCCTGTCAGTTCTGCAAGGCGTTTGGCGATGCGAGGTGCTCTCCGGGCACCAGCTGGGTGGGCAGGGCTTTTGGCATTTGCGTGCTTCCCTCACTGCTGTTGCTCAGCTCATGATTACAGAAAAAAAAAAAATTACGGCCCGGCTACACAATTGTATCCCCATGTTATGCACAGAATACAGCAATCAGCGTGATATGTTGTTTTTGTATATGAATGAAAACATTTGAGAGAAAGTCTTTAAATACACTTGTAAGTGGAAGACCAAAAACATGAAACTTTCTGCTCCAGCTGTATTTCAACTCAGTGATTCAGTGCCCCTCAGCACCATTTATTTATTCACTTCTTGAAATCTCCCATCACATAGTAATCAAGGGTAGGAACATACTTTTGTAGGCGGGCACCGTGTCAGGTGAAGATGCAGCGCACAGTGGATCACAAAGCCCCGACTTTCTGTCCAGTGTTCTCTCTGCTGGGTCCCTGGGTCTGTGGCTGCCAGAGCTCACGTGCTAGACAAGCACAATAGTCCAAATGAATGAGGACCACTCAGGCTTTAAAAATGCCCCCTACCTCTTTCTCCCTGTATTTTTCTAGAGAAATAAGGAAGGAAAATTAAAACCCCCGGGTCATAAACGTGTTGTCACTCATACCCAACCAGCACAACTTTTAACATTTTTTGATATTCTTCTGGTCAAATTAATTTTCATTTACTAAAGTGGGATTATATCATGCCACTTCATAACTCACATTTCATGAGATCAGGTTACATTACAAAAAGGAATACTGTCTTGGTAAGATGTCCATTTTGTTGTAAACACTAACATCTCCTGGTTTTGTCTTTGTTTCAATGTTTTCACTTTGTTACTTTTTGTCAAGTAGATCATAAGTCCTTTAGTAGCCAGACACTTCCTCTGTTTTCCAGGAAATGCCTCTTGTTCTGCAAATGTCCCATCGTAATTCTATAGAAGTCTCACATCTTAGCTCAGGTTGCTATAACAGAATACCACAGACTAGATGGCAAAGTTTCTCACAGTTCTGGAGGGCAGAAGTCCAGGAACAAGGTACTGGCTAATACGGTTCTTGGCGAGGGCCCACTTCTGAGTCGCCCTCTCTGTGTCCTTACATGACAGAGAGATACAAGCTCTGCTGTCTCCTCGTCTTCTTGTGAGGGCCCAGATCCCACCATGACCTCACCTAACCCAATTCCCTCCCCCAGTTCCACCTCCAAGCACCATCCTATTGAGGGTTCTGCTCCAGCTACGGGTTTTGGAGGACGTAGCACCTCATCATTTTGGACCTTAAAACAGGAATGTGTCTACCAGCTCTGAATTCACCTGAAGAGGAGAATTATTCCTCCACCTCTAACATGAAACAAGGAAGCAAATAAACAGCAAAACACATTATGGCAGAAGATCATGTCTTTTAGACATAAATTTTGTGATCAGTATATTCCCTGACTATAGTGCCTCAATAAATATTTTTTATCAATAAATGAATAGTGCTAAATCTTAGTATTCTAATAGGATGTTATCTATAAAGTCCAATTAAGCTAAGGAAATGACTTAACCTGGTTAATAGATTTTAATGTTTTTTGTTTCCTAACTAAAAAGTGTCTGCCAAAAAAATGGCAATATTGCTTTAGTATGATTGGTTTTGATCAATTCCTGCTACAATAAGGGGTCACTACTTCTTGAAGCCACCCCTTGTACAGAATTTTAAGATTGTACCATCTGCATAAAGGAAGATGTTTATCTTCCTGTTTTTCATATTTACAAATGGTATTTCACAAGTTTGGTGAAGTACTGAAAATGCGAGTAGGCTAAAAACAGGACTCTCTGTACTTATAAGTAGTCTCCTTCAGAAGACTTGAAGATGTGTGAATAATAGTTATTTACCAATTCACTTATTTTTTTCTAGTTCACTTTTTCTAATAGGTACAATCCGTAAATTTTTATCATTTTCCTCCAAACCTCTAGTGATTCAGGATTGTTATTTTAATAAATCCAAGAGAGAGCTTATGATAACAAAAAATAAATATTGAATTACAATTTGTGGTAGAAAGAACATTAAGCTATAAGTCTAAAAATAAAAAAAAATTTTGGCTTTGTCACTGAATTGTATGGTCCTTAAGTCTTATCTTGCCTTCCTGCACTTTTTTTAAAACTGAAAATGACAGTTTGGAATAGATAAGTTTTGATTATCCTTTCTATTAACATCCACAATTCTTGGCCATTCAAATTTGCATTCAATTACGATAGTTGGTTAAACCAAGGGGCTTGAGGGGATGTCACAGAATGGCTCATAAAACGCTAGGCCAGTATTTCTTGCTGCAGAGAGCCGTTATTTACGCATCCATTTCCTCTTCTTGCTGAAAAAACAGCAGAGCCCTATTTCTCAGGCTTCCTTGTGTCATATGAAAAATTACAACCAATTATCTGTGATCAGAAGTGAGGCACACACATTTCATGCCCTTATTTTTGAAGTTAAAACTCTTTCACACACAGTCCTCAGCACCACCGTCTCTTTTACCCCCTTGATGCACATGAGCATGGCAGCTTCACAGACCTGATGTGGGTGAAGCCCTGGGACTGGGGTCTCTGAATCATCACCTGGGGGACAGCCACCATCAACTAGGAACACCCATTCCTTCATGTTCCCTGAGAAGGAAGCAGACCCTATCACTGTAGAGCCTCTTTATATGCCTGTAGGAATGCTTGTTACCGCAGCCAGCACCATCATAGCTATTGTACTTTCTTTCCAAAGAATCATATGGATCAGGCTTGTCATACTGAGCAGTGCCTTTGAGCTTGTCAGTCAGGTAATGTAGAAACCTATATAGGAGATTCAGACATGAGGTCCAACTTGTTGGCAGTTTTGGCTTTGTGGGTTCAGGCAATAGCCTAGAGCAGACTTAGCCCAAAGACCCTGCTCCCTGCCAGAGCTGAGCGTTTGTCAGACATGCCCCCAGTTTCCCTCTCACAGAACCTGGGGAGCAGATTTGCAGAACATCACTCTGGAGACCAAATTAAGGTGTAGGCGTGTCATCCTCTGTATTAGGATCCGCTTTCCAAAATGAAAATAAGTCACCAAGCCTCCAGGACCTTGACCAGTGTCTTACAGATGGGCGACTATGAGATGACCATGCTCTGGTTTCATGGACCAGAGTTTCTGCCAAATGCTTTCTCTCCCTGCTCCGAGACGCAGATCCTCTTAGACTGTGAGTGCAGCCTGTCCTTTTCTGGAGGTCGGCTGCCCTGTGATGGGGGTAAAATGCTGCTCTAGCCAATCACTAAATGGTGCTCAAAAGAGAAAGGTGGGGGGTGGGGAGAACACAGGGGAGAGAAAAGCGAAGGGAGAGGTGGCGTTTCATAGAGGATCACTCTCTCCAACAGCCTACTTCCTCCACGTTTCCAGGCCCAGCTGCCGGCCTCTTCAACTTTCACAAAAAATGCTCAGCCCCCTGCTGCTTTCCCTCCCTGCTCTAGTCTCGTTCCTGCTGGCTACTTGGAGTGAGAAAATGTCTGGAAGAGGAAGACAAAACTCTTTCATAAAAAATGATCAAAATGCATCCAGACTGCAGGCACCCCTGCCGAGCTTCCCATCTGAGAGCCCAGCCCCGCAGTGGGACCCCGGCCTCGGGCTGGGCAGCCACCGACCCAGATGGCGCATTCCGTGCCTAGGTGACCTTCTGCAGCCCTCCGCGCTGTCGCTCTCTAGCACTGCTAACAAGACAGAACAACACCCCCACCAGTACCCACGCTGAGTGCTAGGTGGGAGCAGGGACACCAGGGAAAAAGATGCCTCTCTAAGTGAGAGAGGACTGATTGTTACCACTGTCTGGTGACTGAGGATTTCAAACTGTATTTGTTAAACATCCTATAGGCCATCGGGATGCTTTTGGTCTGACATCACACCCTCCAAGGAAAATATTTAATATATGGATAAATTTAGGAGCCACTGTTGGAAATAAAAATAGCTAATCTGTTAGGTAATGGTGTAGATATTATTAGTAAGCACTCTGCTTTCAACGTCTACTTCTATAAACAGATTCCATTTCCTTTGCTGCTAAACTGAAAGCTAATTCTTTATAAGTCCCTCTCTACTTTCTTTTCAATATTAGCGTCCATTTAAAATCCCATTGACTTTTTTGTCTACATACTGACTCTTCACCACCAAATCTAGTGACAGAGACTCCAGAGAAAATGAGGGGAGACCCCGTCAAGGCTCTGGCCCAGCTCTGGGGCGCCAGCACCTTACGGGAATGAAACAGACCCCAGAGTGCGCTTCCACCTCTGCCTCCTCCTTCTCTTCATTTTAACGAATTCTTTTGTGTCCCTGAAATCCCAGTCACACACTAGTCACTTGGGAAGCATTTGCTGTCGACCCTGGAGTTTTCCGGACACGCGCCTGAGAAGACACCCTGGGACCCAGACAATGAAGCATTCCCACGGCCGCCTCATTTCCTCCCATACCTTTCACAGAAAAGGTGAGAAAACAACCCAAATGCCATAATTGATACAAGCACGAGTACACTGTGATCCATATGTATGACGGATCCACATGTATGACTATGTGCATGTGTATGTATATGTACTCCAGGCAAAACATCGTCCGCCAAAGCATTCTGCTTCATGGCAGGGGAGCGTTGAAATGAAGGAAATCTGGGTCACCTTGAATACAAAGCTGTCCAGGCCAATGAAATTGTTCTTGCAAATGGAAAGTAAATTCAAATATAGAACTGGTCATGGATTTAGAAATAAAAATGTATGTCCTGTGGTTAGAATGGACTTACACTGTAAAGTACCCCAGCTCACATGGAAGAAACATACAGTAGGGAAACAGCCTGGCCTGTGACTGAGGCAAGAAGGATTGGCACCCCGGCCAGTCAAACTGCTCCCACCTTTCCCTTTCCTGGCCAGAAGGGAGCGAGCTGGGAGCTCTTTGCGATGACATATCCGTTGGCCCGCGCTGTTCTCCATCTTTTTTGCATCTGTGCAAGGTGGTGTAGGGTGAGTGAGGAGAGGAGAGCCCTCTCCTCAGTGGGCTGGTTGCTTAGAGGACAAGGACACGAGGCGATAATTACGGTGCAGAGAAGACAAAGGGCAGAGGCTGGTGCGGAGTCGCGGCTCAGGCCGTGGGGTGGGAGCTGAGACTGACCTCCGCAAACTCTCCCACCACCCATTTCATACAAGCCTCTAAACCTGAGCTTCCTCCCCCAGGTACAAACAGGAATGTTCCTAGTACCTCCCTGGCACAGTTGAGAGAGGATCAGAGGTGTTAATATGTGTAAACTGCTCACACAGGATGCCTGGCACATGGAAGCATTCATACATATTAGCAATGATTATTTTTATAAGCTTTTTTCCTGTGTAACAAATTCAAAACTTATGTCCCTGATCTATGAATTATACACCATTCAGGCTAGTTTTAAATTCTCAATAATATGCACACTTTCTCTTTCAAAGGAAAGAGAATTTGTAGACAATATTAAGCCGTACATTCCTCCAACTCCAGCATCACATACTTTGGAGTACAATCCAACCTGCACTGACTCTGACTGCCTCTTCCCAAGCCAGGAGTGTGCCAAACACACAAATCGTCTTCTCACGGCCTGCTTCTGGGGACCCAAACTAAGACACCGAATACTTTCTTCCCTTCTTTTGTTAATTCTTTGCACTATCCATTTTTTAAAGGAGTATGAATTCAAGGAACCTCGCTTGCTACTATATGTAAATCTGTTAGCATTTATAGCCACTATTTACTGGGGGCTTGCTTAATGCTAGTCAAAATCTTGGGATGAGTTCTGCAGAGAAGGGAAGTCTGGCATGCGTGCTGGGCTTCTAGCTGCCTCACTTCAGCCCTCGAGGCACAGATCTGGAAGAAGTCACGCAACACCCGATGGAGAGGGCACCATCATTCCCGCTTGGTTTGCTGCCACTGAGGCAAAGCAAGGTCGCCTCTGTGCTCCCTGCTCCTGTCAGAGAAGATGACAAGCTCAGGTTTCCAATTCCTGCACCATCTAAGAGTGTGTCATGACAGGTCTATTAGCATAGGTAATCAAGAACTAAGTCCATTTTATTGACTTGACTTATATTTCACACTGGAATATGTGTCCACTGTTATTTATGTGGCTTTGGTGTACGCACGGCCCTCTCCGCCAAACACCAGGCAGCCAGCAGGAGGCCCATCGCCCGGCCTACATGCCTCTAGTCCACACATTTTACCAAGCTAGTGATGTAGCAAAAATAACTTTGTAGTCTTTATTTTGATGTAACTCTTCAATATAGTTTGACTACATATTTGAGGACAGGCAGTTTTCTTTTCCACGGGATTAGAGTCAATTTCAGTAAATTTTGCTTTTAGGATAGGAGGAGAGGTTAAAAATCCATGAAAAGGAAATTAGGACAGAGATGCTTGGAAACAGAGGAAACCCTACCACTGCAGTGAAAAATAAGCCATAACTGAAAATGTGTGTACAGAGAGACTATGAGTAAATCATACTCATCTGTACTAAACCAGAGGGAAGAAAAGTCAGCTTCTCACCATGTAGGTGATTAACCATTTGTGGGACCTGTACTCTTTTCATTTATTTTCAGTATTGGCAAACGTGGTGATGCAGTCTTTCCCATGCTATGTCTGAAAGTAGGAATTGGGATCAGTTCTGCCTGTCTTCAGCACTGGCTGATTCTCCTCTTTATGTTATTTCTTTGGTTCAAAGTTATCTGGGGCGAATGCTCCTTTGCCAGGCAACTCTGGTTTCTAACTGCCCTTCTCTCTGATGTTATCTTGTGGGCTCCGAATGCATACATATGTGGTCTATATTTAACCTGTAGATCTGCCTCATTAGGTGTTGGCATTATTTTATAGCATTTCTTCTTTCTCAGGGTGCCCGGGTGTGGTACCCACCCTGGTCACCGGCCAGAGCCCATGCTAGCAAATCTCATGGGTCGCCGTGATGAGGAGCTGGGGAGGATCCTGATTATTTTAATGATAAGTGCTTCCTGGAGTTAACCAAAGTTGGGAAAAGGTTGAATGAATCCTTAGGCTCAACAAATTATTTATATGGAACCAAATAATTCAGTATAATTACTGTGGCAAGAGACGAGACATAATTCAGAACCTGGAGTCCTCGGCAGTGTTGGCCCTGTGGAGGCCGGCAGTGGGTTCTGGATAGCGAGCAGATGTCAAGGTCAAGTAGGGATTCAGGGTACTGAAGAATCTGGGGCACACTAAGCAGGACCACAGAAGCCCTGGAAGGGGAGGGAATAAAAGAGAAGCACACCATCTCAGGCATGCCCCACAGCTCTCCAACCCATTCCTCTCCTATATGCCAAGACGGTCAACAGTTCGGCAATTGCAGGTCTTGTCGGACTTACTGTTACTGGTGTTCTTAGACCCTACAGGAGCAAGGTATGAAAGACCAATGGGGTAAGCCAGCAAATGTACAAAGCATCCAAGCAAAGCTGCACCTGGGCATTTGCCCGCAGCACAGCTCCTGCAGAGGGCTCAGTGGGCCCTGCGGCCTGGGCGCCATGCGGTTCTCCTCACATGCTGCCTGGGTTGTCTTTCCATCGATACTCTGACTTCAGGCTTAATCTTTAGTGTAAGCCAGGCTTTCACCAGCTCTGAGACATGTTTTGCAGCATGGTTTTGACACTTAAGAAAGATTTGAAAGAGATATTATAAGGATGGGTTGGCCAAAGGCAAGAAATAATGTCTCAGGGTGATGAAAGAAAGTGATTTACTTAGAAAGTTATTCATTTCTTAATGAGTAATACTTCATCACTTACCAAAATAAATGTGTTTTAGGATTTAAAATAAAACCTATTTCATGAGTTCTCAGGCATGGGAACCAGCACTCTATTTTATGTATCACCGTGTTATTATAGATTCTTGTGAAAATGCAGCTTCCTTACATGTGGGACAGAGATAACTTTCTAAATTCAGTCTTTGTAGGACATGGTGGTTGTATATCCTGACTTTCATTTGCTACATACACAATAATCAAAATACATTTCAATACAGTAATACCATTCTAGCTTATACTAATAAAGATTCTGGACATCCTAGTATTGCATGAATAACTGAATATAAAATAACCCTTTATATCTGTACACAACTATTTCAATAGTTCTTACTGCTTCTGAAGTCCATAGATAATTGCATAACTGAGGTATACCACATATTCCAGTATCATTAGGGTAAGAAACAGATCATGTAAACATAAATGCAATAGGAATGGAATAATATAAAACCTTTTGGAATTTCATTAGTTATTAGAGGCATGGGAGAGATAAGCAAAACATTTCAGATAACCTAGTAGCTGTAATAATTCTGGCTTCTAATTGGGTTAAGATGTGTATGTAGATTTCAAGGTCCAGCACTGCATATTTATATATATATATATAAAATGGTGAGTGAAAGCCTTCTTGTAAGAGGCATTATGAAATTATATACAAAAAGTCAGAATATATTTATTAAAAATACTATGAAATACATACATGGAATACATCACTGAAGATTTTGTTAGCCTGAGCTCTGAGGAAGAATAAGAAAGTTGGTAGAGTTTGAAACCATCAGCATGCATCCAGAATAGTTTAGGAATGTATATTTACACCACTTTCAAGGCCCAGGAACCACCAAACTAAGACATGAACTAAAGGATTATTCCCAGACCAGTAACTTGCCATGCAACTCTGGGCAAAAGTAAATGCAGACCCACTCTGAGAGATGCTCACCATGCAAGCCACAAATAGTCCTAAGAAAAACAGCCTCCCATCCATGAGCCCCACACCACACAGGTGAAAGTCAATGCGCAAAATGAAAACTAAGTCTTAAAGAGTGATTTTAAATAATAAAAGGGAAATCTGAATGAGGTTTGTAAACAGAATATAATTAAAATGCTTAAAGGCATAAATATGATCAAAGCCCTAAAAGGAATAAGACACAGAAAAGAATAAGCAAAACCCAGTAGAACTTAAGGAAATTTAAAAGCACAGTCTTTAAAAATTAATGGGTGGATTTAAAAGCAGGTATAATACAGTTAAGGAGAGAGACCTAGAGAAAGATAGCTAGGGGAACACAGAATTATACAAAGAGACACCGGTGGGAGACAGGGAAGGAGATCCACATGCGTGCAGGATGGACTGGAAATGCCCAACAAGTGTGCCAGGAGGAGTCTGGAAGCCAGAATGGAGGAGCTGGTGATGAGAATAAATGCCAAAGAGAATTTTTACATAGAAAGCAAAATGACAAAGTTTTGTTTTAATGTAAACATAGATTTCTTAGCAGAAGAAATCCAAAATAAATAATGATAAAAACAACAATAATTAAGAAGCTATAGAATTCTAAATAATCCATTGACCATGGAATAGTACCATAGTAAAAATAAGATAACATTGCAAACAATCTGATAAGCACTATCTAAAAAACAGTCTCATATAATAAAATTAAATTTGTATTTGGGGAAAAAGAAGTCACTGTAAATGCATATATTAGGAAACAAGAATAAAAGAAGTAAACAAAATTTTCAACACAAAATGTCTTTAGCTTTTAATTAACAAATAAACCTCAAAATCCAGAATGTTTAACATGAAAAGTATAATACTACAATTAGTAAAACAAAAAACAGCGTATCAATAGCAAGGTCAGAAAGTTGAGAATTTGTTCTTTACAAAATTTAAAAACTAAAAAAAAACTTTTGAAAAATGTAAGGAACAAAATTAAAGAAAGAAATGAAAAACATATTTTATGTGAATAAAGCACACTGATAAATTTAAATCTTTTCATAAATGGACAACTTCAAAACTATGTAAGTTAAAAAACCATAAGAGAAGACATACAAAATTGAAACAATGTTTCAAAACTCTACATAAATAGACAACTTCAAAACTACATAAATTAAAAAACCACAAGAGAAGAAATACAAAACTGAAGGTTTCAAATCAATGTAATTAAATAAGTAGGTAAAAATGTACCATAAATAAAATACTAGGACTAGATGGGTTTAAACAGTATTCTCTCATCTTCAAGGAACATAGGTCCCGATTTTATATAAACCCTATAGGTGAGAGAGAAAAGAGGTAAAAAATCTCTGCAACTCATAAAATATAGCTATAATGACCTTGATTACAAACCAGAGAGAATAGTAGGTGCAAGGGAATTTCTCGACCAATCTCACTTTTGAATATGAATGTAAACATTCTTATATACGTTGTTAGTACACTGATTGAACCAATGTTTTAAAAAATGATACTACAACATGATTAACGTGGACAATATCCAACTAAATATGGGGTAATAGTAGAAATTCTATCAAGTCAATTCTCCCATCTCATAGAATGACCTTAGTAAATGAGGCAGCAAGATTTAGCCCACATTTACCAAATAACATGTATTTACTTATATGTGTGGCCCCGGTAGCCAGAAATCATGTGGAAAACTAAGACACAATCGTCCAGCCAAGTGGTGACTGACCATTTTTGAAATGTTGTAACTCAGACTTGGGAGATGGGGCTTAATGACAGCCCTGCCTAAGACACAGGCTATCGTGGCCATAAGGAGGGCTGACAGTGAGAGCTCGGGCGAGAAGGAGAGCTCCGGGTGTCTGCAGCCCCAGATCTACTGCTCAATAGCCTTGATCCTGGGTCTGCCCACAATCCCCTTGGGAAAATAACCCCATAATTCTTCAAGATGACACAAACTATTCCTTAACGGTTAAGTATCTCCATCTTCCCTGAGTAATTATGGCATTAAATATGGAGATAAAGTAAAATTGATAATTTATAAATACAGAAGAAATGTGTATATGAAGTATAAAATCCATCTGTTAGCATATTATATAATAGGCTGACATTTTTATTCTAATTTAAAATGATGTAAGTGAAAAATTTTAATTTGTTAAAGATTTAAAATCCCATTTATTAGTTTATCAGAAATCCTGATATTAGCTTATTAGATATTTAATATCTACTTGTGAATTTGGGAATGCAAATCTATCAGGCAATTGAGATTATTAAAAATGAACTTGAATACATTACATTTGCAAATATAGCTTGAAATGCTTAAAGGTATTTTATTAATTAAACTATAAAAAACACCTTTACATTATGGTTAAACTCTGACTTTTTTTTACTTCAATAAGTTAATAGTTAAGCATTTAGGTTAATGTAACATCTGAATGACCTTCACTTTGGTCTAAAAGCTACCCTTGCACATGGTCTCTCAATACCTGCCCCCCAAACAATAACGAAAAACCACGTTTCCATGAAGCTTATTAACAGATTCAGAAAACTAAAGTAAGGTAATCCTTTATGATTAAAAGAAAAGCTTTGATAGAATGTAATACCTGTGCATAACAGGGGCGAGTGTTCTCAGAAGTTTTAGAACGAACACTAGAGGAGAATGTTTTCCTGAACTCATGGATGGTATATTCTAGAAGTCTGAGTAACTCTACTGCTTAATGGTGAAATCTTAGCATCACTTCCAGTCCAAGTCGGGAGCAGTACAAGTTGTTAACAAATCCATTGCCAGGCCTCTATTCAGCATCATCTGGTGGTTCTACGCACAAATGAAATAATAGTTATAAGAATTGGAAAAGAATAATAAAATCTTACTGTTTGAACAAACACATGATTTTCTCCCTGGAAAAATAAAAATCAATTATAGAAAAATATCAGAATTAATAAGAGAATTGTATTCATTATGGCAGTGTACAAAATAATGTACATTAGTCAACAGCCTTCACAAACACTAGTGCAACTGAAAAACATGATTTTTAAAGGAATAATCTAATAGCACAAAGGGCCAGAAACAGCCAATGCATTTCTGAAGAAGAACTAGGTTATGGTAAAGCAGGGTTCTCTCTTGATCAGAAGTCAAGAATTAGTGGAAAGCCATAATGATTAGGAAAATTCAGGAGTAGAAAAATATACCATGAAAGAAAATGAGCCCAGAAATAGACTAATGCAGAAAGTGACACCTCGGCCAGATCACCCGGAAAACCTAAGCTATTCAACAACATGCTAATAATCGTTTATCTAAACGTGAAAAGTATTAGATATCTATTTTACACCATGCCAAAAAACTATTTTAGTTGTATTAAAGATATTGCCATAAAGAACTATTTTTTAAACTTTTAGAAAAAAATATGGAAAAAAGAAAACAACCTAATAAAATGTATGTGAAAGACCAAAAGAGGAGTTTTGGAGAAAAGAACAAAACAAAACAAAAAGTGAACATCTCTCAGAGACGCTCAGCCTCATACATCAGCAGTAAAATGCAGATACTAGCCCAGTGAACTATCATACGACAACCACCAGCTTGGGAATTAAAAAACATCTGACAATACCAAGTCTTGCTCATTGGTGGGAGTATAAATTGGCACAACTACTTTGGGAAACAATTCAAGATTTCCTGTTGACTTTGGAGATGTGCTTAGAGAAATGAGATTTGTTTCCAGTATCTCATAACGATGACTTACACATACAAACTAAAACGCATTTGAACTTTGTGTAACAAAACAACTGAGAATAAGCTAACACCTCCTGATAGGAAAAGTAAACAAATGCATTGTGTTATAATTCTGAGATGGATCGTTACGGATATGTGTCAACAGGGCGCAGCTATCAGTGAAAGTGACTTTTTAAAAAGCTACAAAAGGGAAAATACTGCATGATTTCATTTCTTAAATTTCAGATAGTTGAAAGCTAAGTGCCATAATATGTTGGGATACATATGAGGTAAACTTTTAATGGAAAGCAAAAATAGTAATACAAACTTTAGGACACTTTTGTTATCTTGGAAGGGGATGTTTAGGTTTGTCACCAGGACTTCAAAGATCTTGGCAAGGTCTGTTCCTAAAACTCAGTGGTGGGTACATGGGCAGCTGTCCTAATATTCTTCTTTAAACCACACCTCTGTTATGTATAATTTTGTTACGATATATTTAAAATGTGTGACAATTTCAAGATTGATAAAGTATAATAAATAAATAAGCCTGGAAATTTTTCTTTCTAAAAATGTGGTGAACCAATGTTTAAGAATTCGATGTTTAGGCCTTTAAAACACCTATGGAGCATATTTTGAAATGGGGGCTAACTGAAAGAAGTGTTTGGTGCTACAATATGGTGTGGAACTGAAAGGCATATTGAGTAGTATAATATACAGGAATATCTCAATAAGATTATTTTTGTATTTCCAAAGAAGATGCTATTAAAAAACACAGCCCACCTTCCTAGCTCTTGATGGTCTACTAGAGAAATCAAGCCACATCTTACCATTTGATAACTTCCTGCAACTTAGAGCTGGATGCACCGAATGCTTCTTATGTAGGTCACTTGATTCAACACTAACATCAGACCAGAGCAAGTATGTGACAGGTTTCATCCTCTGATCAGTCCAGTCAAAACAGGGACTGGGGCAGAGGAGGTTGGTAGCTGGCCTTCAGACGCTTGGTGCAGTCTGGTGTTCGTGGCTGCTTTTACAATGATCTTTGACACAATTTAAACGTCAACATCCACCACTCCGTAGGAGAGGGTCTGAGACTGGTGAAGCTCTGCGTCTGTTGCTGAGTCATCCCTACTATCTTGTGAGGATGAGAACTCAGGTCATTTCTAAACTACAAAGACGAAAGGGGAGAACAACGACCTGGACATGGGAAGTGTGTGGCGCAAGCCACGTTCGCATGAGTGTGTATGTGCCCAAATGTGAAGATTCCTATCTGGCCTATTACAAATATCCTTTGCTCATTAAAGCACTTGGTTAACTGATGGCTAAGGGTATCATCACACCTCAGGGTTCCGTGCAACAGAGACTTCTCAAATCAGAGTATTCCAGCCTTCGAAGGAAATACCTGGAACCCGGGCTGAAGGCTGCAGTCACCTACAGCCGGCAGCCAGTCCTGTTATGCAGCTTTGAAAGGCAGCAAGCGGCATGGATCAGTCTGCAAAAGTACAGATGACACTAGAAATAATAATTTATGACATAAAAAAGGAACTCATTTTTGTGAAACTGAACAATCTGCATATCTGTGCATTTAAACTTCACCACATGTGCTAAGTGGCCATCACCAGTGAGAGTCATGTTTCAGTGTCATATGGAAAGCAGACCTTTGAGATTATACTGCTTGGGCTCCTGACAACTGGTAGAGTCTTTTAAAATAAAATAAAGCAAAAGCAATTTGAAGTATCCAAGGCAAACTGGGTAAGATCTTTAATAATTTGGGAAAAAATTATTTTAACAAATACTTTAAAGTAGTTTACCAGTTCAAATTTTTTTAAGCGTGTAATGGAATATTTGGATGCAAGGAATGTATGCAATTAGTACATAAAAACACAGCATTTCATGTACTGTCATTTAATAGCAGATGATACAACTTGTGCTAGTTTTTAAATAGACTTTAAATAGAGCTGTCTTAAGTTCACGGCAAATTGAGGGAAAGGCACAGAAATTTCCTAAATGGCCCTGGCCCTGCACACGCAGCCTCCCCCGCTACCCACATCCCCACCAGACGGGACGTGCCTCACGATCAGTGAACCTACACTGATGCATCGTCATCCCACAAAATCCACGCTTGACATTAGGATTCTCTCTTGATGTGCGTTCCATAGGTTTCCCCAAATGTTTCACTGAGATGTCATATCAAATATTGAATATTTGCAAACAAATATAGTGACATGGATTGCTAATATGGATTAAGTTTTTCTAAACTGAGGAGAAATGGCTTTTCAGCAATCAGTGTGCCAGCAGAATTTTCGGAACATAAACCTGACAATGATGTATATGGTGGGCCCGAGGGGAGGAGTGGGTTACCAAAGGCGGCAACTGAAAGACTCCTGGGAAAAGCCCGTCGCAGGGAGCACCACACCGGTGACACTGGGGGACTGGCGATGCCAGCACACTCGGGACTGTCGCCGTGCTCCATCTGGGGGAATGAGAGGAGGGAAGGTTCTGGCTGACCCCAAGCTCCCACCGCCGCCCGAGCACGGCAGGGTTCCCATCTGCCTCTCCTCAGAGGCGTCTCCGCTACAGGGCACCAGGGCCACCTCTACAAACAGCAGGTTGTCAATCCGTAAACTGTGTGATGAATGCATGAGAACCAACTTGCCTCCAGAAACGGGCTCTAGTCCTCAAACTACCAGTAATATATTTCTCAGGTATTTATTTTCCTTCTCAAAGAAGGTAGTGGAGAAATAAAGGCATGTGTAAAGAGATACCACACTTCAGTTTTTACCAGCTAGATGACTCAGGTAACCTGCACCCTTCTGCCCTCTAGAAGCGTGGTGCTCAATGAATTACCAGCCTCAGCACTGAATTCCACTCCCCTGACTGCAATTGGGCTGCATTCTGCCTGAACCGCTGGTTGTCTTACAGCACATTCTCCAGACAAAATATTCCCCATGGAATGATGCCCTCAACAGTCTGCTGGCCCTAAAGTGGAACCCATTCCTCCAGGCCTCACACCTCATTGGGGCAAGTGAACCTACAGCTGCTGGTCTAGGGTCTGCTCCCCAGAAACTGCAGATAATGCCGTGTGAAAGACGTACGGAAGGGAATGATCCAAGGGAAAATGGGATTAGGGGAGAAGATGGCTCAATCAGTAGTGAGCCTTTTGAGTTTGATTTATTATAAATATTCACCTTAACAGCTATGAAAACACACTCTTCGTCAGTGTCCAAGAGCCCAAAAGGTTTGTTACACTACAGCACCATGTGCCTGAGAGAAACTGATCTAATTCTGCTATTTTTCTGGTTTTAGTTTTCTTGGAAGTTGTATATGTGGGAACACATAAAATATGTTTTCCACATCTTAAAATGTGAAGTTTTGTTTTGGGTATCCTGTAAACAAAATATCTGGAAGACTGACTGAAATATTTCTTTTCATTCAGACAAAAATACTGTGTTTGACTGATCCAATAAATGCCAAACAACTGAATTCCTAAAAAGTCATTTGTAAAATCTCCAGGATGGGAAATGATTGACTGCATTTCCAACTTTTAAAGGCTATAGTTTGTTTTGTTTTTACTGCAGTCTGTCTTTATTGGTGAGGGATGATGAAAGTCAGGGTGGGAGAGGTCATCCAAAAGAGAAGTGGAGAAGCGACTGAGTGGAAGTATTCAGAAGTGTTCTAATAAGGCGCATAGATGATGAGCAGTTAAACTGGATATAAGAGGTCATTAACATCAAGAATCTTCTGGAATAAAACACAGTGGTGTTTTTTGCATATCCCCAGATAAGCCAATGTAAATTTGGCCTCATCTCTAAATCAGGTGATTATCAAAAGGAAAAGCAGGTGACTGTAACTAGTTTTGCAATACCAGCGTTGGAAACAGAATCTAAGATTCAATTCATTCAGGCCTAACTACAAAGAGGGCACAGCATGAAATGCACACTCCAGAGCACACAGGTCCCAGAGCACTGAAGGCTTTAGAGGTAATTACCAGCAACATTTATTACGTGTAGAATCCTAGCATGAGCTAGTAAACTTCAGTATTTATTGTTCAGAGTTACTTTCCTGCTTAAATTATGTAAGTGAAACAGTTTTGAAATTTGCAAGTTAATAAAAATGTGTGTTTATAGCTACACCTTTCCCCATGAGAAACATCTGATGAGGTATATATCCTCATAAACTAGAGCCAATTTTTGTATTTCCCTCTTCGTAACTTTTTAATAGGTAAGAGTTATTTAGCAGGAGAGAAAATGTGTTATATGTGTACAAAAACAAAACCACAAAGAAAAAAAGAAATCTCTCAGCTAGAAAGAACTAAAGATAGAAGAAAGAGATAAAACAACAGCAATACAATATTGCATACATAATAAAAATTATATAAACAGAATTCTTAATACATATTGGTAATTAAATTTTAGTTTGGGGCAGATTTTACATTACTTTTTATTTTTATTTATTTTTTTATATTATAATTTTTTATTAAGGTATCATTGATATACACTCTTATGAAGGTTTCACATGAAAAAACAATGTGGTCACTACATTTACCCACATTATCAAGTCCCCACCCATACCCCAATGCAGTCACTGTCCATCAGTGTAGTAAGATGCCACAGAGTCACTGTTTGCCTTCTCTGTGCTACACTATTTTCCCCGTGATCCCCCACACCATCTGTACTAAACAAAATACCCCTCAATCCCCTTCTCCCACTCTCCCACCCACCCTCCCACACCCCTCCCCTTTGGTAACCATTAGTTCCTTCTTGGAGTTTGTGAGTCTGCTGCTATTTTGTTCCTTCAGTTTTGCTTCATTGTTATTCTCGACAAATGAGGGAAAACATTTGGCACTTGTCTTTATCCGCCTGGCTTATTTCACTGAGCATAATATCCTCCAGCTCCATCCATGTTGTTGCAAATGGCAGGATTTGTTTCCTTCTTATGGCTGAGTAGTATTCCATTGTGTATACGTACCACCTCTTCTTTATCCATTCATCTACTGATGGACACTTAGGTTGCTTTCATATCTTGGCTATTGTAAAAAGTGCTGCAATAAACATAGGGATGCATATGTCTTTTTGAACCTGAGAAGTTGTATTCTTTGGGTAAATTCCAAGGCTTGGGATTCCCGGGTCAAATGATATTTCTATTTTTAGTTTTTTGAGGAATCTCCATATTGCTTTCCACAATGGTTGAACTAGTTTACATTCCCACCAGCAGTGTAGGAGGGTTCCCCTTTCTCTGCATTCTCGCCAGCATTTGTTGTTCTTAGTCTTTTCGATGCTTGTCATCCTTACTGGTGTGGGGTGATATCTCATTGTGGTTTAAATTTTCATTTCCATGATGATTAGTGATGTGGAGCACCTTTTCCTGTGTCTGTTGCCATCTGAATTTCTTCTTTGGAGAACTGCCTCTTCATATCCTCTGCCCATTTTTTATTTGGGTTATTTGCTTTTTGGGTGTTGAGGCATGTAAGTTCTTTATATATTTTGGATGTTAACCCCTTGTTGGATATGTCATTTACAAATATATTCTCCCATACTGTAGGATGCCTTTTTGTTCTGTTTATGGTATCCTTTGCTGTACAGAAACTTTTTAGTTTGATGTAGTCCCATGAGTTCATTTTTGCTTTTGTTTCCCTTTCTTGAGGAGATGTGTTCAGGAAGGAGTTGCTCATGCTTATATTCAGGAGATTTTTGCCTATGTTGTCTTCTAAGAGTTTTATGGTTTCATGACTTACATTCAGGTCCTTGATCCATTTTGAGTTTACTTTTGTGTATGGGGTTAAACAATAATCCAGTTTCATTCTCTTGCATGTAGCTGTCCAGTTTTGCCAACACCAGCTGTTGAAGAGGCTGTCATTTCCCCATTGTATGTCTACGACTCCTTTATTATATATCAATTGACCATATACGGTTGGGTTTATATCAGGGCTCTCTAGTCTGTTCCATTGGTCTATGGGTCTGTTCTTGTGCCAAGACCAAATTGTCTTGATTACTGTGCTTTGTAGTAGAGCTTAAAGTTGGGGAGGATAATCCCCCCAGCTTTATTCTTCCTTCTCATGATTGCTTTGACTCTTCGGGGTCTTTCATAATTCCATATGAATTTTAGAACGATTTTCTCTAGTTCATTGAAGAATGCTGTTAGTATTTTGATAGGAATTGCACTGAATCTGTAGATTGCTTTAGGCAGGATGGCCATTTTGACAGTATTAATTCTTCCTATCCATGAGCATGGGATGTGTTTCCATTTATTGTTATCTTCTTTAATTTCTCTCATGAATGTCTCATAGTTTTCAGAGTACAGGTCTTTCACTTCCTTAGTTAGGTTTATTCTGAGGTATTTTATTCTTTTGGTGCAATTGTGAATGGAATTGTTTTTCCTGATTTCTCTTTCTTCTAGTTCATTGTTAGTATATAGGAATGCCACAGATTTATGCATATTAATTTTGTATCCTGCAACTTTGCTGAATTCAGATATTAGATCTAGTAGTTTTAGAGTGAATTCTTTAGAGCTTTTTATACATAATATCATGTCATTCACAAACAGGGACAGTTTAACTTCTTCCTTGTCAATCTGGATGCCTTTTATTCCTTTGTGTTGTCTGATTGTTGTGGCTAGGACCTCCAGTACTATGTTGAATAGAAGTGGGGAGAGTGGACATCCTTCTTTTGTTCTCGATCTTAAAGAAAACGCTTTCAGCTTCTCACTGTTAAGTATAATGTTTGCTGTGGGTTTGTCATATATGGCCTTTATTATGTTGAGGTACTTGCCCTCTATACCCATTTTGTTGAAAGTTTTTATCATGAATGGGTGTTGAATTTTGTCAAATTCTTTTTCAACATCTATGGAGATGATCCTGTGGTTTTTGTCCTTCTTTTTGTTGATGTGGTGGATGATGTTGATGGATTTTCGAATGTTGTACCCTCCTTGTATCCCTGGAATAAATCCTAGGTGATCATGATGGATGATCTTTTTGATGTATTTTTGAATTCAGCTTGCTAATATTTTGTTGAGTATTTTTGCATCTATGTTCATCATGGATATTGGTGTGTAATTTTCTTTTTTTGTGGTGTCTTTGCCCCTTTTTGGTATTAGAGTGATGCTGGCCTCATAGAATGAGTTTGAAAGTATTCCTTCTTCTTCTATTCTTTGGAAAACATTAAGGAGGATTGGTATTAGGTCTTCTGTAAATGTTTGATAAAATTCAGCAGTTAAGCCATCTGGTCCAGGCGTTTTGTTCTTAGATAGGATTTGATTACCAGCTCAATTTCCTTGCTGATAATTGGTCTCTTCAGATTTTCTGTTTCTTTCTGGGTCAGCCTTGGAAGGTTGTATTTTTCTAGAAAGTTGTCCATTTCTTCTAGGTTATACAGTTTGATAGCATATAATTATTCATAGTATTCTGTAATAATTCTTTGTATTTCTGTGGTGTCTGTAGTGATTTTTCCTTTCTCATTTCTCATTCTGTTTATGTGAGTAGACTCTTTTTTCCTGGTAAGTCTGGCTAGGGGTTTACCTATTTTGTTTATTTTCTCGAAGAACCAGCTCCTGCTTTTATTGATTCTTTCTATTGTTTTATTCTTTTCAATTTTATTTTTCTGCTCTAATCTTTATTATGTCGCTCCTTCTACTGACTTTGGGCCTCATTTGTTCTTCTTTTTCTACTTTCATTAATTGTGAGTTTAGACTCTTCATATGAGATTGTTCTTCTTTCCTGAGGTAGGCCTGTATTGCAATATACTTTCCGCTTCACATGGCCTTCACTGTGGGAAACATCCTGCAGATTTTGTGGTGTTGAATTATTGTTGTCATTTGTCTCTATATTGCTTGATCTCTGTTTTTATTTGGTCATTGATCGATTGGTTATTTAGGAGCATGTTGTGAAGCCTCCGTGTGTTTGTGGGTTTTTTCATTTTCTTTGTGTAATTTATTTCTAGTTTCATACCTTTGTGGTCTGAGTAACTGGTTGGTACAATTTCAATCTTTTTGAATTTACTGAGGCTCTTTTTGCCACCTAGTATATGATCTATTCTTGAAAATGTTCCATGTGCACTTGAGAAGAATGTGTATCCTGTTGCTTTTGGGTACAGAGTTCTGTAGATGTCTGTTAGGTTCATCTGTTCTAGTGTGTTGTTCAGTGCCTCTGTCTCCTTACTTATTTTCTGTCTTGTTGATCTGTCCTTCAGAGTGAGTGGAGTGTTGAAGTCTCCTAGAATGAATGCATTGCATTCTATCTTCCCTTTTAATTCTATTAATATTTGTTTAATATATGTAGGTGCTCCTGTGTTGGGCGCATAGATGTTTATAATAGTTATATCCTCTTGTTGGACTGACCCTTTTATCATTATGTGATGTCCTTCTTTGTCTCTTGTGACTTTCTTTGTTTTGAAGTCTATTTTGTCTGATACAAGTACTGCAACTCCTGATTTTTTCTCCCTATTAGTTGTATGAAATGTCTTTTTCCATCCCTTCACTTTTAGTCTGTGTATGTCTTTGGGTTTATCTCTTGTAGGCAGCATATAGATGGATCTTGTTTTTTATCCATTGAGTGACTCTGTGTCTTTTGATTGGTGCATTCAGTCTATTTACATTTAGGGTGATTATCGATAGGTATGTACTTATTGGCATTGCAGACTTTAGATTTGTGGTTACCAAAGGTTCAAGGTTAACTTCCTTACTATCTAAGCGTCTAACTTAACTCACTTAATATGCTATTATAAACACAATCTAAAGCTTCTTTTGTTTTCTTCTTCCTCCTTTTTCTTCCTCCTCCATTCTTTAAATATTAGGTATCAATATTCTGTACTCTTTGTCTATCACTTGATTGACTTTGGAGATAGTTATTTTAATTTTTGCATTTGCTTAGTAATTAGCTGTTCTACTTTCTTTACTGTGGTTTTATTACCTCTGGTGACAGCTATTAAACCTTAGGAACACTTCCATCTATAGCAGTCCCTCCAAAATATGCTGTAGAGATGATTTGTGGGAGGTAAATTATCTCAGCTTTGCCTTATCTGGAAATTGTTTAATCCCTCCTTCAAATTTAAATGATAATCTTGCCGGATAAAGTATTCTTGGTTCAAGGCCCTTCTGCTTCATTACATTAAATACATCACACCACTCCCTTCTGGCCTGTAAGGTTTCTGCTGAGAAGTCTGATGAGAACCTGATGGGTTTTTCTTTGTATGTGATCTTATTTCTCTCTCTGGCTGCTTTTAATAGTCTGTCCGTACTCCTTGATCTTTGCCATTTTAATTATTATATGTCTTGATGTTATCTTCCTTGGGTCCCTTGTGTTGGGAGATCTGTGCACCCCCATGGCTTGAGACACTATCTCTTTCCCCAGATTGGGGAAATTTTCAGCAATTACCTCCTCAAAGACACTTTCTATCCCTTTTTCTCTCTCTTCTTCTTCTGGTACCCCTATAATGTGAATATTGCTCCATTTGGATTGGTCATACAGTTCTCTCAATATTCTTTCATTCTTAGAGATTCCTTTTTTCTCTCTGTGACTCAGCTTCTTTGTATTCCTCTTCTCCAGTTTCTATTTCATTTATCCTCTCCTCTGCCATATTACAATCTGCTTTTAATACCGTCCATTGTGCTCTTCAACAATTGTATCTCCGGCCGGAATTCACTCCTGAGTTCTTGAATATCTTTCCATACCTCCATGAGCATGTTAATGATTTTTATTTTGAAATCCCTTTCAGGAAGAGTCATGAGGTCAATGTCATTTAAATCTTTCTCAGGAGTGGTATTAATAATTTTACTCTTAACCAGATTCCTTTGGCATTTCATATTTGTATATGGCGCCCTCTAGTGCCCAGAAGGTCTATTCCCTGGAGCTGCTCAGACCCTGGAGCAATGTTGGGGTCACAGGGGAGTTGTATTGGTGCCTGGGGGGAGGAAAGAGCTGTTTCCTGCTTCCCAGCTGCTATGCCTGTCTCCACTGCCTGAACCAGTGGTCTGAGCACACAGGTATAAGCCTCTATGCTTTGCATTTGTAGTTGCTGTAGACAGATCTCTCTGGCAGGGCTAACGCCAGGGTAGGTTTTGCCGGTTTGTGAGCCAGGTGGGGCTGGCCAGGAGGAAGGCGCAGTAGGCTGCATATCACGGAGGCGGTCCTTCGAGCTGTGTAGCCAGCCAGGGAGCTAGAGCACCTGAAGATTGTCTGAGGAAGATTTATTTTTCCTCCTTAAATATGAGAGTCTATATGGCAAAGCTTCCAACCGGCTGGGCAGAGTGCACCCGGACAATTTTGTCTACCTGTCCTCTCTCCTGAGCAGTAAGCTCTGTGCAATCCTTGCCCCTTTAGCAGCCCTCTCGCTAAGGGCTTCCTTCTTAGGAAGTCTCTCAGACTTCCCACCTTTCTTTTGTCCCAGGGCAGCTGGATATGGATCCCTGCTTTTCACAAGTGACTGGAATATCAGTCTCTCCAGGAATTCTGCCTGTCTTAGCTTTCCAACCCTGTAATCATGAGAGTATCATGCAAGCACTATGAATTGTAGGTTTGTGCTCCCGGAGCAGATCTCCGGAGTTAGTATTCAGCAGTCCCAGGCCTCCCTTCCCTCCCTACTTGGTTTCTCTTCTTCCCATCAGCAATCTGAGGTGGGGGAAGGGCTTGGGTCCTGCTGGGCCACAGCTTTGGTACATTACCCTGTTCTGTGAGGTCTGTGCTTTTCTCCAGGTGTGTGCAGTCTGGCGCAGTCCTCTTTCCTGTTGCTCTTTCAGGATTAATTGTATTAATTATATTTTCGTATTATATGCGGTTTTAGGAGGAAGTCTGTGTCTCACCTCTTGCACTGCCATCTTTACATTACTTTTTAAATACAGTTTTAAATTACTTTTTATTAATTTCATGGTAGAATACTAATTATATTCTCTTAATCACAGATATTCACACAAAACAGAGTTATAAACACAGCAAAAGAAAGAAGGGGAAGATGGTGGCATGAGCAGGGCGGCAGAAATCTCTCCCAAAACCATACATATTTGTGAAAATACAACCAATACAACTATTTCTAAAAGAGAGACCAGACGATACAGTACAATAGGCAGGCTACACCTGCAAGAACTCAGCGCCTCATGAAATGGGCAAAATACAAAGCCGTGACCCAGTGGGACCCAAGCACTCGCCCACCCCAGCTCACTGGGGGGAAGAAAAGAATCAGAGTGGGAGGGAGTGGAAGCACAGGACTGCTAAATACCCAGCCCTGGTGATCTGCACAGGGAGCACAGACACACATCGCATGGTGTACTGGAGATTAGAGAAACCGAAGGGCAGGATCTGAGACAGAGACTGCGAGTGGGTCCCCACATCCGGCTCCCCGGGGACAAAAGAAAAACAGGTGCTCTTTTTAAAGTCTTAAACATACAAGGGCCCAACAGAGGAACAAAATCATCCCAGCGCACTCAGCACAGCAGGTTGGAAATCTTGAGGAATTTTGGGCCCCCTAACCAGCTGCCAGGTAAAACAGCCCCGCTGAAGCCCCTCACAGTGATAAGCAGCCTGCAATCGATCCAGAGGATCAGCCACAGCTGTGGAACAGTGGGACAGTGGCCCCGCCCACAGCAACCACACAGAATCTCCTCCTGGCAGGTGCACAGCTAACTAGGAAGGGCCGTAGAAGCCAGAGCAAGGTCCGGAAGGCACCAAGGGGCGCATAATGCACCCGGCATGGCTGCAAACCCCCGCAGTGCTCTAGGCGAGCCTGAGGGCGGCCTTGCCTATGGCAGCTCAGGGGATTATACCAGAGACAGCCTCCTGGTGTGTGGGTAACCGGCACAGGCTGCGGAAGCCAGAGTAAGGTCTGGAAGGTGCAAAGGGGGGCCATATTTGCTACAGAACGTACCCAGCATGGCTGCAAACCCCCGCAGTGCCCTAGGCTAGCCAGAGGGCAGCCCTGCCCACAGCAACTCAGGGGATTATCCAAGAGACTGCCTCCCGGTGTGCAGGTAACTGGCACAGGCTGCAAAGAAGGGCAAGGAGAACAACAAGCAGGAAGGGACTTTGTCTTCCCAGCTGACACACATGGCACCTGCCTGTGACCACTTCTATCACCATGAAAAGAAAGAAGAATCTGGTCCAGTTAAAAATAACCCAGACAACCCCAGAGAGAGGGCCTGGTGGGATAGATTTGAACAATCTTCCTGAAAAAGAATTCAGAATAAAAGTCATAACCATGTTGATGGACCTACAGAGAAATATGCAAGAGCTAAGGGACCAAGGCAGGAGGGAAATTACAGAAATGAAAGAATCGATTGATGGGCTTAAGAGCAGACTGGAAGAGGTGCAAGACACTGTTAATGGAATAGAAATCAGAGAACAGGAGTACAGAGAAGCTGAGGCAGAGAGAGATAAAAGGATCTCTAGGAATGAAAGAATTTTAAGAGAACTGTGTGACCAATCCAAACGGAACAATATTCGCATTATAGGAGTACCAGAAGAAGAAGAAGAGAGAAAAAGAGATAGACAGTGACTTTGAAGACATAATTGAGGAAAACTTCCCCAAGCTGGGAAAGGAAATAGTTTCTCAGATCATGGAAGCCCACAGATCTCCCAACAAGGGACCCAAGGAAGACAACACCAAGACATATAATAATTAAAATGGCAAAGATCAAAGACAAGGACAGAGTATTAAAGGCAGACAGAGAGAGAAAAAAGAACACCAACAAAGGAAAACCCATCATACTTCTCAACAGAAACCTTATAGGCCAGAAGAGAAGGGCATGATATATTTAATGCAATGAAACAGAAGGGCCTTGAACCAAGAATACTGTATCCAGCACGATTATCATTTAAATTTGAGGGAGGGATTAAACAATTCCCAGACAAGCGAAAGTTGAGGGAATTTGCTTCCCCCAAACCACCTCTACAGGATATATTAAAGGGACTACTCTAGATGGAAGCACCCCTAAGGCTAAAAAGATGTCACCAGAGAAAATAAAATCATAGCAAAGAAAGCAGACCACCCAAATACTAACTAAAGGCAAAAAATAAAATCAACTATCCACATAAACAGTCAAAGGAAACACAAAAGAGTACAGAATAAAACACCTAGCATATAAAGAATGGAGGAGGAAGAAGAAGGGAGAGAAATAAAGAATCATCAGACAGTGTTTATAATAGCTTAACAAGAGAGTAAAGTTAGACTATAAGAGTGTAAAGAAGCTACTCTTGAACCACGAATCTAAAGCCGGCTATGGCAGTAAGTACATATCTATCTATAATCACCCTAAATGTACATGGACTGAATGCACCAATCAAAAGACACAGTAATATAATGGATAAAAAAGCAAGACCCATCTATATGCTGCTTACAAGAGACTCACTTCAAACCCAAAGATATACACAGACTAAAAGTGAAGGGATGGAAAAGATATTTCATGCAACCAACAGGGAGAAAAAAGAAGGTGTTGCAGTACTTGTATCAGACAAAAAAGACTTCAAAACAAAGAAAGTAGCAAGAGATAAATAAGGACATTATATAATGTTAAATGGTTCAGTCCAATAAAGGATATAACCATTATAAATATATATATCACCCAACACGGGAGTGCCGACATATGTGAAACAAATACTAACAGAATTAAAGGAAGAAATAGAAAGCAATGCATTCATTTTAGGAGACTTCAACACATCACTCACTCCAAAGGACAGATCAACCAGACAGAAAATACGTTAAGACACAAAGGCAGTGAACAACACACTAGAACAGATGAACCTAACAGACATCTACAGAACTCTACACCCCAAAGCAGCAGGATACACATTCTTCTCAAGTGCACATGGAACATTTTCCGGAATAGACCACATACTAGGCCACAAAAAGAACCTCAGTAAATTGAAAAATATTGAAATTCTACCAACCAACTTCTCAGATCATAAAGGTGTAAAACTAGAAATAAATTGTACAAAGAAAACAAAAAGGCTCACCAATAAATGGAGGCTTAACAACATGCTCCTAAATAATCAGTGGATCAACAACCAAATTAAAACAGAGATCAAACAATATATGGAGACAAATGACAACAACAGCACAAAGCCCCAACTTCTGTGGGATGCAACAAAGGCAGTTCTAAGAGGAAAGTATATTGCAATCCAGGCCTATTTAAAGAAGGTAGAACAATCTCAAATGAATAGTCTACAGTCACAATTATTGAAATTGGAAAAAGAAGAACAAATGAGGCCAAAAGTCACCAGAAGGAGGGACATAATAAAGATTAGAGAAGCAATAAATAAGATTGAGAAGAATAAAACAATAGAAAAAAATCAATGAAACCAAGAGCTCGTTCTTTGAAAAAATAAACAAAATAGATAAACCCCTAGCCAGACTCACTAAGAGAAAAAGAGAATCTACACACATAAACAGAATCACAAATGAGAAAGGAAAAATAACGATGGACCCCACAGAAATATGAAGAATTATAAGAGAATACTATGAAAATCTATACACTAACAAGCTGGAAAACCTAGAAGAAATGGACAACGTATTAGAAAAATATAACCTTCCAAGACTGACCCAGGAAGAAACAGAAAACCTAAACAGACCAATTACCAGTAACAAAATTGAATCAGGAATCAGAAAACTACCCAAGAACAAAACCCGCAGGACAGATGGATTCACCTCTGAATTTTATCAGACGTATAGAGAAGAAATAACACCCAGTCTCCTTAAAGTTTTCCAAAAAATAGAAGAGGAGGGAATACTTCCAAACTCATTCTATGAGGCCAGTATCACTTTAATACCAAAACCAGGCAAAGACACCACCAAAAATGAAAATTACAGACCAATATCCCTGATGAACATAGATGCAAAAATACTCAACAAAATATTAGCAAACCGAGTTCAAAAATACATCAAGAGGATCATACACCATGATCAAGTGGGATTCATCCCAGGGATGCAAGGATGGTACAACATTCCAAAAGCCATCAACATCATCCACCACATCAACAAAAGGAAGAACAAAAACCACATGATCATCTCCATAGGTGCTGAAAAAGCATTTGACAAAATTCAACATCCATTCATGATAAAAACTCTCAACAAAATGGGTATAGAGGGCAAGTACCTCAACATTATAAAGGTCATATATGAAAAACCCACAGCTAACATTATATTTAACAGCGAGAAGCTGAAAGCTTTTCATCTAAGATCAGGAACAAGACAGGGATGCCCACTCTCCCCACTTTTATTCAACATAGTGTTGGAGGTCCTAGTCACAACTATCAGACCAAACAAGGAAATACAAGGCATCCAGGTTGGTAAAGAAGAAGTAAAACTGTCACTATTTGCAGATGACATGATATTGTACATAAAAAAACCCTGAAGACTCCACTCCAAAACTACTAGAAGTAATTTCTGAATTCAGCAAAGTTGCAGGATACAAAATTAATACACAGAAATCTATTGCTTTCCTATACACTAATGATGAGCTAACAGAAAGAGAAATCAGGAAAACTATCCCATTCACAATTGCATCAAAAAGAATAAAATACCTAGGAATAAACCTAATGAAGGAAGTGAAAGACCTATACCCTGAAAACTACAAGACACTCCTAAATTAAAGAGGGCACTAACAAATGGAAATTCATCCCATGCTCTTGGCTAGGAAGAATTAATATTGTCAAAATGGCTATACTACCTAAATCAATCTACAGATTCAGTGCTATCCCTATCAAAATACCAACAGCATTCTTCAATGAACTGGAACAAATAGTTCTAAAATTCATATGGAACCATAAAAGACCCCGAATAGCCAAAGCAATCATGAGAAGGAAGAATAAAACGGGGAATTACACTCCCTGACTTCAAGCTCTACTACAAAGCCACAGTAATCAAGACAATTTGGTACTGGCACAAGAACAGACCCACAGACCAGTGGAACAGAATAGAGAGTCCAGACATTAACGCAAACATATATGGTCAATTAATATACGATAAAGGAGCCATGGATATACAATGGGGAGATGACAGCCTCTTCAACAGCTGGTGTTGGCAAAACTGGACAGCTACATGTAAGAGAATGAAACTGGATTACTGTCTAACCCCATACACAAAAGTAAACTCAAAATGGATCAAAGACCCGAATGTCAGTCATGAAACCATAAAACTCTTAGAAAAAAACATAGGCAAAAATCTCTTGGACATAAACATGAGCAATTTCTTCATGAACATATGTCCCCAGGCAAGGGAAACAAAAGCAAAAATGAACAAGTCGGAATGTATCAAGCTGAAAAGCTTCTGTACAGCAAAGGACGCCATCAGTAGAACAAAAAGACATCCTACAGTATGGGAGAATATATTCATAAATGACGTATCTGATAAAGGGTTGGCATCCAAAATATATAAAAACTCAAGTGCCTTAACAAACAAAAAGCAAATAATCCAATTAAAAAATGGGCAGAGGATCTGAATAGACATTTCTCCAAAGAAGAAATTCAGATGGCCAACAGGCACGTGAAAAGATGCTCCACATCACTAATTATCAGAGAAATGCAAATTAAAACCACATTGAGATATCACCTCACACCAATAAGGATGGCCAACATCCAAAACACAAACAACAACAAATTTTGGCAAGGATGTGGAGAAAGGCGAACCCTCCTACACTGCTGGTGGGAATGCAAATTAGTTAAACCATTGTGGAAAGCAGTATGGAGGTTCCTCAAAAAACTCAAAATGGAAATACCATTTGACCCAGGAAACCCACTCCTAGGAATTTACTCTAAGAATGCAGCAGGCCAGTTTCAAAAAGACAGATACACCCCTATGTTTATCGCAGCACTATTTACAATAGCCAAGAAATGGGAGCAACCTAAGTGTCCATCAGTAGATGAATGGATAAAGAAGAAGTGGTACATATACACAATGGAATATTATTCAGCCATAAGAAGGAAACAAATCCAGACATTTGCAACAACGTGGATGGAGCCAGAGGGTATTATGCTCAGTGAAATAAGCCAAGCGGAAAAAGACAAGTATCAAATGATTTCACTCATATGGGGAGTATAAGAAGAAAGAAAAAAACTGAAGGAACAAAACAGCAGCAGACTCACAGAACCCTAGAATGGACTAACAGTTACCAAAGGGAAAGGGACTGGGGAGGATGGGTGGGAAGGGAGGGATAAGGGGGAAAAGGGGCATTACGATTAGCAGACATAAGGTTGGGGGGCACGGGGAGGGCTGTACAACTCAGAGAAGACAAGTAGTGATTGTATTGCATCTCACCACGCTGATTGACAGTGACTGTAATGGGGTTGGTGGGGGGGACTTGATGATGTGGAGAGTCTAGTAACCATAATGTTGCTCATGTAATTGTAAATTAACGATACCTAAAAAAACAAAAAACAAAACAACAACAAAAGCCAATCAAAATGATTTTAAAAGTGTTCTATGACAAGTTTATGTTATATTTGTATAACTCAATATATTTTATCACATTAATCATCATATTCTAATGCGAAGGGCAAAATGTCTAAAATGTCTTTATTTTGAAAACTCTGTTTCCTATGTTAAGGCCCACCTAATCATGGTAATTTTTTGATGAAATTTACTTCCTACAGAATGCACAGACTATGTAAATATACACACATGCACACACCCCCAACACACAAAGATGCTGTTTATATTAAAAACAACATTAAAATCCCATGATACATGAATATAGAGTTTTTGTTTAGTCTTTTCTGGATGTTTTTACTTCTGTTTTTGTAGCTAATCAAGCTTGCAGGAATTATAATAATCAAGATTAAAACAAAGGATTTCACGAAGATAAGGAATAAATCCATTGGAATGATCATGATGTAATGCACAAAATACAAAATTCTAGATTCAGTATGTTCATATTTTGGCCTACAATTATGTTACCACCAGACTGACTAAAATTAAAAGGACACATAGTGTCGACAAGGGTGGGAAGCCATTGGAACCCTCAATAATAGGCAGTATCAACTAAAAGTGAATATACATAGACTTCTGCTTCAGTAATCTCTCTCCCAGATACTTACCCAGTAGATGGGAGCTCATGTCTGCCAAAAGACACGATATAAAAGCAGCATTGCTCATAAATTGTGGTATATTAGTGCAGGGGGATATATGGATATACCACAGTTGGGAAAAGAGCAAACCGCCATAACCTGTAACTGCCGAGCCTAACTCGTCTACCGGTGGGATAACGTAGCTGGACACAAAAGTATACATTCCATTTCTATGAGATTCCCAAACAGGCAAAATTATTTTATTGTCTAGAGGTCAGAATAGCAGTTGAGGTGAGAGGTAGTGATTGGGAAGTAGGGGGAGGAGGCTGTGGAAGCCTGCAAGTGTCCTGTATCAGGATCAGGGTCATGGGCACAGGATGTACCTGCCTGCAAAAACTCACCAAGAAAGACTGCAAGACCTGCATGCAGTAATAATTCAGTTGAACATACACACATGGGAATAAAATAAATGCCTAAAGGAATTAAAGTGAAATAGTAGCAGGGATTATTTTTGTGTGGTAGGACTGTGATGGGAATTCACTTCTTTCTTTGCATGTTTTTTGCTTCTCAATTTCTAAATTGAAAACACACTATCCCACTTTTATAATCAGAAACAACCGATAAACATTCTTATAACAGAGAAGTTGCCATAATGACAGAAATGAAGGCAAGAATAAAACTTGCATTTTATATATTTTAAAATTAATTTATCCAATTCAGAGTTCAGTTCAAAATGTTTTCACTCATTTTGTCCTTTCTGTTCTGAAGTTTTAATTTATGGAATGAGCTTTTATAAGGAATGGAATACTATTCAGTCTACAGAATAATTTTTCCCTAGTGCAAGATGTTATCTTTTTGTTATAGGTGTTTTATATTTTGCAATACATTCATAAAAACTGTCCAAAGATGTAACTCTTATGACTTTGGGGAGAGATGTCTTCACTGAGGATGAGAAAGACTGTTCTGTTTCTCTGCACGTCACTGTGGTTTGTTCAAATTGAAAACAGCTGTGCAGAGGAAATGGCTCTCTAATTAGAACAATGTGTGAAACAAACCAGGAAGGCAGGAAGGATGATTGAATAGCACTTGAACAAAGTCCTCAGACTTCAGGTTAAGTTTGTGTTTATAGAATGATGTTGAGTACACATCTGTTTCCACCTATTGCATATTCCTTGGATTCAGAACACTTGATTCCCATTCAGACATGCCTCTTGAAAAATAATTTTGCCTTAATCTATTATATTGTTTGTATTTTTAATTGAAACATTTTATTGAGATAGTTGTAGGGCCACATGGAGTCGTAAGAAATACTTTCCCCTTTGTTAACATTTTGCAAAACTATAGTACAATATTACAATCAGGATATTGACACTGATACAACCCATTCATCTCATTCAGATTATCTAAATTTTATGTGTATGTGTGTGCACACACATGAGTGTTCAGTTCTTTACATTTTTATCTTATGTGTAGGTTTGTAGATGTGTAGCACCACAGTCAAGAAGTGAACACCAGTATCTGTCACAGAGCTCTTTAGTAACTATACCCACCTCTCCCCATCCTTAACCTTGGTAGCACTAACCTGTCCTTCATTTACCAAATTTTGTCATTTTAAAAATGTTATATAAATGGAACAACATATTATGTAACATTTTGGGATTGACTCCACTTAGCATAATTCTCTGGAGAATCATCAAGTTGTTGCATGTGTCAATAGCTCATTACTTTATAGTGCTGAATAATATTCTATGGAATGCATATTGTAGTTTATTTAACCATCTATTTGACAAAATACATCTGAGCTGTTTCCAATTTTTTGGCCATTACAAATAAAATTGTCTGTACTTTTGCACACTGTTTTATCTGTAAAAATAAGTTTTCATTTCTCTGAGATATTGCTTCAGTGCATTTACTAGGTTTTATGTTAATTGCATATTTAGGTTTATATGAAATTACCAAATGGTTTCAGAGTCCTTGTGCCATTTTATATTGTCTCCAGCAATGTATGAGTGATCCAGTTTCTGTATTTCCTCACCAATCTTTGGTTCTATCATTATTTTTTAATTTTATCTATTCTAATAGGTATATAGTGATATCTCATTGTGGTCTTAACTGGCATATTCTTAATCACTAGTGCTGTTGAAAATCTTTTCATATGTTTATTTGCCATCTATCTTTATCAGTGAAATGTGTCTTCATGTCTTTTGCCCATTTTCAAATTGGGTTGTTCGTTTACTGCTGAATTTGAGAGTTCTTCATATACTCTAGTCAGTCCTTTTTCAGATACGTGCTTTGTAAATACTTTTTCCTGAGCTATAGTTTGTCTTCTGATTCTCTTCATATGGGCTTTTACAGAGCAAAAGTTATTAATTTTGGTGAAGTCGAACTGATGTCATTTTTCCTTTGAGGATCATGCTTTTGCTGCCAATTATAAGTACTCTTTGCTTAATCCTTGATCCTGAAAATTCTCTGCTATATATTTTTTCTGAAAGTTTTATAATTTTATATTTAAGTCCATGATACATTTTGAATTAATTTTTTTTAAGTTGTAAGACCTAGGTCGAGGTTCATTTCTTTTCAGCTTGTAGACATTTGGTTTTTCCACCATTGAATAGTTTTTGCATCATCATCAAAACTCAGTTGAGCATATTCGTATGGGAGTTTTTCTGAGTTCTGTCTTATTCCATGATCTCTGTACACATTCCTCTAATAGCACGTTGTTTTGATTATTGTAGCTATACTGTAAGCTTTAATAAAGGCTGAGTGAGTCCTCCTACAATATTCTTTGTCAAGATTCTTGTTTTAGTTTTTATAAGACATTTGCATTTCCATACAAATTTTAAAGAAACTTGCCAGTGTCTACCAAAAAAACTTGCTAGGATTTGATAATGATTGCATTGAGTCTATAGTTCAATCTGGGGAAATTTGACATCTTTATTATGTTGATGCCTCTGGTCCATGAACATGGTATGTCTCCCATTTATTTCTTTATTCAGCAGTAAAGAAACAATCCAATTTGAATTTAAAAAGTTTGATTACTTTTATCAGCTTTTTTGTAATGTTTAGCCTTCTGTTTAAAATTTCAATTTCCTTTAAGCGAAAGTAAATGATATCATGTTTTTAATTTCAAAATCTTCATGTCCATTGTTAATATACAGAAATGTGATTAATCTTTGTGTGTTGACTTTGTATTTTGGAAATTTGCTAAACTAACTTATTCTAGATTTTTTTTTTTAGATTCCTTAGGATTTTCTACTTTGATGATCATATCTACAAATGGAGACAGTTTTATTTCTTCCTTTCTGAGCTGCATGTCTGTTTTTTTTTTTTTTGTAAATGCTCTTTACTAACCTTATGTTGTTCCCCTGTATTCTTAAATTGCCAACCGATTTATCATGAATGTGTGAAGGATTTTGTTCAATGTTTTTCTACATCAATTAAAATAATCAGATGATTTTCTTCTTTAGCCTGTTGATATGAAAGATTGTTTTGAAGGTTGAGCAACAAGATTATTGGAAGACTAAACAGAAAAATTATGAAGATAAAGGGAGATAAACCTGAGGTTAAATGAAATGAGACAAAATAAGATAAAGAGATAAAAATTTGAAAAGAATTTTAAGAGAAAAAGAAGATAGAGTAAGAAAGTTAACTTGTGTCTAATATAAGGTCCAGAAAGAGTTAAGGAAGAGAATGGACAAAGATAACACCTGAAAACATCATGTATGAGAAGTTTCTATAGCAAAGAAAGAAATCATATATTTAAGAACTCCAGAGTAATCAGGATAAGTACAAAAAAAATCCATATTAGACCCACTGTAATGATACTGAGGAAAACAAGAATCTTAAATGTACCAAGTAAGAAAAGACATAGCTTTTAAAACTGTAACAACACTGGAAAGTAATATTTTCAGTACTTTTAGAGAAAGTAAAAGTCAAATCTTTCAAAAAAAAAAGGCTGAGATAAAGATATTTTCAGGCTGTAAAACCAAGAGCACACTGTCACCACAGAAAAGTCCAAATGATATCTAATAAACATACTTCATAATCATGAAAGGCTTAACAATTCTAAATTTGTGCGCAACTAATAATACTATCTTAGAATAAATAAAGCAGAATTTCATTTCCAGTAATGGCAAAGTAGCTCATATTGGGTCAATTCCTCCCATATAATAATTATAAGTCCTGGACAAAATATGAAAATACAACTCTCTCAAGGCCCTGGAGAAACTGGCCTGGAGTACACATGGCGCTCCAAGCAATGAAGCTGAGGCTAAGAGCCCCAGAGAGAACTGCCAGCTGCCGATCACCACAGGGAAGGCGGTGTTTTCTTTGATCTTAGTCAAGTTAAATGGCTGCCAAAGTATAAAGTAATGTTCTTCAGAAGCACCTACCAAAATCCATGGGATCTACCATATGTAACTCACAGCCATTAGGTTTAAAAAACGACCAGGCTTACATAGAAATAGGAAAATGTGACCTATAATAAGAAAAGAGGAAATCAGTAAGGATGACCCAGATGTAGAAATAAGCAGGTCAGGATCTGAAAGCAGTCATTACATTGACATCAAGGAACATAGCCTCACAATGAATATAAAAGCATAAAGCCACAGCAGAGATATAAAAGCTATAAAAGGAAATAAATGGAATCTCTAGAAAATAAAATCATGAAATTTATCATGGGAAGAGTTTAACAGCAGATTAGATATGACAAAAGAAAATCAATGCAATTAGATATGGATCAATTTATGTTGCTCAATTTGAATAAAATGAGAAAAATTATATATTAAGTTATGGGAAAATTACATGAAAAATAGTCAAATTTGCAATCAGAGGAATCAGAGAATTTAATGATATGAAATTAACTTTGTGGATATTTATAACAATCTACATCTAGTGCTGCAAAATATAAGTATAAAAGCAGATACTTAAAAAGTTAAACATTTTTAAATACATAGATCAAGTTTCAACAAATTTGATAGGATTTAAATTTCATAGGGTATGTTTATTGATCACAATGAAACTAAACTAAATATTAATAGTAAAAAGATAAATAGAAGCACTCTACATGTTTGGAATTTAAGAAACATATTATTAAAAATAATCCATTAAGTCTATAAAGCAGTTATTCAAAATATAAAATGCTTTGAACATATATGACAAATAACCATATCACTTAGGAAGCCTGTGTGATGAAATTACAGAAGTAGGAGAAAGTATACGAACTTTGATCTCTGGATGTCTCTACTCATTTAAAAGTTAACTTTTAAAAGGACATAGCTAGTCAATAAGCTACAAGCACTTAACTCAGGATTTAGAAATTCTAACTTCCACCGTTGCTGAGTGGCATTCACTTATTCAAGAAATATTTGTTGCGTGCCTGCAATGTGCAGGATGTGGTTTAGATCTGGAGTCACAGAGGACAGCATAATGCCTGCATGGAGTACACAAGGCAGGGGCAGATTTCACACACCTGTAGAGAATGCTAGTAAGAGAGATGCGGGGTTATGTCCAACTGCCATAACGAGTTTGACATGTTCAGGGAACTCAGGGACCGTTTTGTGGGTAAAATTACAATTTAGCTGAGATCTGGAAAGTAAGAAGGGGTTAGCAACAGAGGAGGAGAAATAAGAGAATTAAGAGCAGTTTATGTATTATTTTTATTATTAAAAATTGATTATCTAAAGCATTTAGTGTTAAGACTTCAGGCACTGGGTTAAGGATGTCTTCCTTTGAGTCAGAGATTTACCATCTACTTACTTTGGGATGAGGGGTAATGTAACCCTCTGAAAACCTCCTTTTGTGTTTTTTTGTGGGGGGGCCTATAAAATGCGGTCACCAACCTTATGTGGGTGCTGCGAGAATAAAATAAAATAATGAAAAACAGTGTTGTATCTGATATTTGACCCATTCCAAGGAGCTAAATAGTTATTATTGATACTATTCCACTATTAGTTGGGAAAAGCATTGTGATGAGTTGTTGAAACATTTCAAATAGAATTGAAGTTTCTACTGATTCAAATATTGTTACTGGGGTTGGAAGCTCCTTAAACATGAACCTTCAATGTAAAAGGTGGATTTTGACTGCTAATGTCCAGGGAAATCTGTTTAACATTCCCCAGGGCACTTGGGCAACTCTGAGCACCCCAACCATGCATTTGTTCACCTGTGTCTTAACTCAAGGAAAGAGCAATCCTGCAGAAAGTCTGGATGGGCTGTCTCGGATTTCCACTGTATCATGAACTGCCTAATTATTATAGAGAGAATCAGAACACAGCAGATTTGTTTCTAGGACAAATAGAAGAACATGGATTTCCATATTAACTGATAAAATGTACTCTAGATAACATACCAACCAACATTCACTTCAAATATCATCCTGTTATTTCATTCATCTAAGCAATAAACATTTTTGCTGCTTTAACTCAGTTTAGCCATTCTACTAATTTGAAGTTGTGTAATGTTGGCACATGTGCTGTAATTGGTTGCCACGGGGTACTCTTCGTTATTTGGACATGCAAGAGGAAGCGAGCTGTACCAAATACTAAATGTTAATATATGTGCTATGTCTTAACTCACCTTTTTATTTTAGGATAAAAGGAAATCAGGAAAAAAATGTTTGCCAATAAACCTTAATATATTTCTCCCTAGAGCAATGATTATAAGATTAAATTTCAAAGAAATACAATAGTCTGTACACTAAGCAATTCAAAATATGTCAGTTCCTATTAATTTTGTCAACGTCAGGAATTTTAAGAAAAGGAAAAAATCAGTTTCTGTTGAATTTCATTTCATGCTTATGTTAGAAATTTGTAAAACTGTTTCTTACTAGCTCTCAGATACTGAAATAACAATGAATTCAGCTCCAGGCAAGCTGCTTTTCAGGCAGACCTGTCAGAGAGAGACAGACAGTTCAGGGTAATTCATTCTTGCCTCTGGGTCTCAAGTGATTTGTGAAGGGGCCTGGAATTTCTAAAATAGAAATAGCATTAACTTGCAGCAAGAAATACAAAGTGTTCTTCATGTTTATTGAGAGGCAAACAATGAGCAGTAAGCACCAGAAAGCTGCATGGATTTAAGAATAAAAAAGGGGATTTCGTCAGTTTTTACAGGACAAGCCTTAACCAAGGATAGCGGGAGTTTTTGATTCCCAGGGTTCTGCAAGTCTCTTAGTCTCCCAAACGATCTTAGTATGCAAATAAGGCACATGGAAATGAACTTTGGGTCAAGATACAAAAATAAAATATACCAATGATGAAAATGAAAGGAGAGAACTAGAAATATCCCAAATAAGCTCAAAGCTCTGGTCTTTTTCTTCATTCCTTCAGCATGCAACTTGAGTTCCAATACTAGCAGAAAGACTGAACAACACTCAAACTGTCCGTGAATTCCAAACCCAAACTGAAGCCTGAACATCACCTCATTAGGGTCATGCTAGCAGAGCCATACAATGAAACGACTCACTGTCAGCTCAGCAATTATCTTTGTTCCGAGTTCCATGCGGAAAAGAAATCTGATACTGCTTTACAGTGGCAAATGTTATTACTTCATGTATTCATTGAAAGGAGTTCTTCAGTTACCCGATTCACTCATTCAAGAAGAGAGCACACGAGAACTCCAGCAGCGAAGTTTATTGCCTGAAAGACAGAGTGGCGTCTCTAAAGGAGAGAGTCACAGTGGCAGCAAGGGGGGAGCTGCTTATAAAGGAAATTGAGCGGGAAGTTGGTCTTGTGACTACAAGGTTCAGGACGAGGGGATGCTGATTGGATGATTTAAAAACAAGTATGTCTAGTACATTTTCATTGGTTGAGTTCAGCTGGTGCCAAGTTGCCAGCTGATGTAGCATGTAAGGTATGTAGGTACCTTTGAATCTTTTATGGTAAAGGTATGTAGGTGTGTTACCTTTTCTCCTTGTGGCGTTGCTAGGGGAACTATCTAGGGTGAGGGTCACTGGAACAATGGGTGGTTTTTTCCAGTACCTGGAACACAGTTTTCTTAGAACTAGGTCAGGGGTGAGGCCTTGGGGCGATTCAAGGCTGGGATGCAGCTGCTGCGGGTGATGGGGGGGGGGGGGGCTCGCTATGCCCAGAGGCAGTTCAAGGTTCTAACATTCATCCCATGGAATTCATCTCTGTTTGTATTTCTAATGCTACTATAGGGACATGCTCAGGAAAGATATAAATGAAAGCAAACCTCTAGGAAAGTTTTTTTTTCTTTTTCTCCTTTTTTTTTGCTATTACTTCACATGAGAACATGCTTAAGAACTGTTTGTTTTTACAATATTTTAGAACTATTTCTCTTTGGGTTCAATTGGCAGAGTCTATTGAGGCAAGCAGGAAAAACATCCTTTAGATGTGAATTTGTCATCAGGACAGATCAACAGGATGGAAAAGTCCTTGTGTCAAGTTCACACCTAGGTCCCTGTGTCAAGGGAAGGAATGGTCTTGGTCTTGCCTAGGGACGTCTGTGGTCATTTCACTCAACTCTCTTTCCCGCTGATGTCACATGAAGCGTTTTTGTGTGTCAGTACCTTTCCAGTATCAGTGGGGACTAAGGCTCAGGGTGCTTGAATACTATAAAAATACAAACACATAACTTAAGCAGGTTTCCTAGAATGCAGCCTGCCAGGCGAAGAGACTGGTAAGAGTTCCCTGTCCTAGAAGCAGGGGACTTGATGATGTCAGCAGGGTGTAAACCTAGCTACTCACCATCCTTCCACACTTAGCCCTTTGAGTGGACTGCAGAAAGTGGGTGTGGAATTTTATAAATATAAAGTTAAATTAATTTTACATATTTTTAGATTTTTCCCTGATTTCTCTGTTAAAACTTCGATTATGCATTTGCCTATTGCTCATGTCATTTTATTTTCTTCTGTCAAATCCAGTGTGCTATCAAATCCAGTGTGCTGTCACGTCCATCCAGTGACTTATTTCTGAGTTATATGTTGATGGAGAGCATATATTTGTTACCTGAAAGTATTTTCTATTAGGCCAGTATGCTCTCTTGTATCTTCCTAATCTCAAGTCACAACTTTGAATCCCACCGTCTTTAATCACATCAGAGCAAGGAAGCTCTGCTACCACATTCCGTTCAGATATGCCGTGGTTCCAATCAGGACACTTGCTATAGACTGACGCTTGGCAGGTTCAAGTCTCACCGTCCTCCTCCAAACATAAAGGCCTCTTATTTGAAGGCGACACACTTGCCATTCATCATCTGCCTTCTTCTGGCTGTGAAGAGACACCACTGTGTCACCATCAGGCCCGCTCCTGCAGTAAGTCTTGTACCTCTTTAGTCCATCTGAGCTGCTGTAACAAGTTTAACCACAGACTAGGCTTCCAAACAACGGACTCTGGAGACTGGAAGTCCAAGATCAAGGTCTGGCAGAGTCTGTTTCTGGCGAGGGATGGCTTCCTGGTTCACAAATGGCATCTTCTCACTGTGTCCTCATGCGGAGGAAGGGGAGGGGACTCAGTGGGGGTCTCCTTTATAAAGGCACTGATCCCATTTATGGGGGCTCCACCCTTAGGACCTCACCACCTCCCAGAGGTACTACCTGCTAACACCATCACATTGGGGGTTAGGTTTCAAAGCATGTATTTGACAGAGAAAAAAATATTCATCTCATAGCACAATACAAAAGGAGGGTTTCTGTGTCTCTACGTAAGCCTGAATCCTGAAACTGAATGAGATTCTATTTCTTAAACCTGAATAAATTTGATCTGAGGCTTTTTCCTAACTGTCAGTCCACCTACTATATAGGTCTCTGATTCCTCTGTCTTTTTATCCCCCTGGGCTATAGATTGGGGAGGTGCAATGTGGAAAGTCTTGACTGTTGTTCTTTGTCCTCACTGAAACATGTAAAGGTATGTATTATAGAGTCAGAAGAGCTTGCTAGCAGTCTTCTGAGAATTCTATAAAGGTCAATTTTCCTCAATATGTATAGCAGGAATCCATTCATTCATTCCTGTGTCCACTCATTTTAATAGCTCTTCATCGAGAGTGTACTTTATGCTTGTTCTAGTGCTGTTGGGGAAGGCAAACACAAATCACCGTTTTAGGGGATGATAAAGGAAAAATAATAAAGAAAGGTAAACTGTTAGACCTCAAGTATGATCAGAGCTGCCTTTGACAGAAAAATGGAAGGTAACACACCTCTTCCCACAGCAGCAACTGAGGTAACATGAAAAGCCTCATGGATGGTAAGTAAAGGTCTGGCACAAGGTAAGTGTTTTCATATTGCGTGGCCATATAAGGTTACCGCATGCTCAAAGGGAAATACTAATGTCACCACTAGATGTAGTGAAGGCAGTATAAGAACAAAGATCTCTCCTAGAAAGTGATACCTATGCATTATACTAATTTCCTCAACTTTCTGAATATCTACTATGTGCAAAACTGTGCAACCGATACTTTGTACATATTATCATCCTCCATCTAACTGAAAGCCCTGTTCACCTTCTACTTTACCTTACAGGTGAGTGAGCCGCACATAAGAGAGAGCACCTTCCCGTACACAGCTCAGCTTGTGAATGAGTCAATAAGGGACCCACTTGGGCTTCTGATCTGCCAAGTCTCTGCTCTTTCCTCTATATCCTGGGGCCTCCCTCCTGCATGTCCATCCAGCATCTGAGAAAGACCCATCAGTGGGCAGGTAATGAGTTGGCCATGTGCCCCAGTGTTTGATTAGGCCCCACTCTGTTATCACATAAGTGTGCTTCACGGGCAAGGTGGAGTTGGCAGGTGTGCTGGGAGCCAGCTCTCTTCTTGAGGCCTGCCACACCCCCCTTGGTGGGGAGGGTAGGTAAGGGCCTCAGGCTCTCTCTCCTGAAGCAGTGAGTATCTCAAATGAGCCATAAACGAAGAGTGGGCACTCAGATAGGAATCTGGATTTGTGAGGGTGCATCCTAGTTAGGTGGAAAAACAGGTTCCGACTTTCTCTCCCTTACTGTTACGCCGTTTGGAGAACAACTGACTACTTTATCCCTCATCACCTTCCTTGCTATGAAGTTGGACAACTACATTGTCAGGAATTAACACAGCTACCCAGCTTTCTTTGCTCAGTGTTAGCATGTTATATCTCTCACCATCTCTTTACCTTTTAAACAGCTTTATTGAGGTCTAATTGATACTGCATGTATTTAATGTGTACAATGTGATGAATTTGGACATATGCAAACACCTGTGAGTCCATCACCACCAGCTACAGTACTTCAATCAAGGTAATAAACATATCCATATCCATCACCACCAAGTTTCTTTGGGACCTTTTTTGTATGGAAAAAGTGCTTAGCCTGAGACCTACCATCTTAACATGTTTTGAAGGTCACAATGCTGCATTATTATCTACCATCCATTTACTTTAAATTTACCTGAATCTTTATACTTAAAGTGGGGTTCTTGTAGACAAAATATAGTTGGGTATTATGTTTCTTCACCCTGACAATCTGTGCCTTTTAATAGGTAGTTTAGACCATTTACATTTTAAGTCATTATGACACAGCTTAATTAATACCAACCAGGCGTGTAGTATCCTCTGTTGCATTTTTTATTGTTGCTTTTGTTATTTAACTGCTTTTTCTGATTTAAGCGGCCATTTTATCTTCTTAGAATTACAAGTATGTTTCACTTTACTGATTGCCAAGAATTTACAATACAAAGTTCCAACTAATCTAAGTCCATCTTCAAATAACATGGTAATACTTCATATGTATTGCACTTCATGTGTAATCCAAGAAGTCCCCTCTACTAAGTGTTTTTTGCTTATATTAACTATAGTTAGGGTACACTGAACGCACCACTGCCAAAAAACTTTATTTCTGCAACCTATTTTTTCTCTGATAAATTTTTGTATCTTTGAATACGGATTGATTACATTGAACTTCCAATATCTGTAAATGTACTGAGTAAAGGGAGTTATCAGTATATATGACAAGTACCATAACTTTTGTTAGAACAACCTCATCCCATCCCACCCCAACTTTCCAAAGAAATCTCGGAAATATGAGAGATGTTGAATTTTTCCATCAAATGTGAGATGGAGATTTAAGAAATTTTATACGAAGCTCAAAGGACAGAATGTCCTGGAAGTCTGAAGGTTTGGGGACCATCTAGGGCAGTGGTATCTTGATCACATAATAAACTTAATAAAGCCCAGATTCTTGAAATCACCTGCATTTTTACAATATGCGTCTTTGAGTGATAGCTCTTCCAGCCCTAGTCACTTACAATGACCCTTTTCTTCCAATCCTAATGACACTGACTATACATGTTTTCTAGGAGAGCTCAACTTAGTCATCCTTTTTATTTTCACTCTACTTTTTTAGTTTAACTATTCTTCTACAAAAAAGAATGGACCTTTTCACCTTTCTAAAAGGAAGTTTTCAGGAAAGTTTTATGTATCATTGGCATGTGGTTGTAATTCTGAAAAGCCCCTAGAAAACACAACGTAAAGACCTAGAGAAAAATAACATCAGATGTGTTAATAACTTCTTTGGCAAACTTGAATTTCTAACATGCATATAATGGAGCGGGGACAAAATAAAATAAAGAAGCAGTGGTCAGTAGTCAAACCAAAAGAAAATCCTTGATCCAAAGTGACTAGTGCCACCCAATCTATTCTGTTTTCTCTAGACCTTGTTACCCTTTTGTGTCCTATAAAGAATTCACGTCTCATTCCAAATCTAACTCTACCTCCTCCCTGTAAGAAAAATGTGAAGAAGCTACATTAACAAGTAGTTAGATAAGAGAAGCACTTATGGAACTTGTGCTGCATGCAAACACGATGCTAATTCTTATGGGAAAAAAACCAAACTGAGCATGACAGTTTTTTATGTTCCAGAGGTTCACAAGCCACAGATAAACCTTAGGCGAAGCCAGGACAGACGTGAGTGACCCCACAAAGGTGACTCTGAGACTCAAAAATAGCTTTAGTATTTCAAAGCAGGCATTTTGAGGAAGAAAAGGAACTCTGGTATGTAGATAAACATGAAGATAAAGTTTTCCCAAGTGAATGGGATAAACATAATTAAATGCATGAAGACAGAAGACTTTCAGGGTGTCAGGGGATAAGCAGGAGGGTGCTTTGTGTATGGTTTGGAATATGTTTGTAGGTGACAGGAGCCTGTAACAGAAAATCATTTGGGATGAATCACTGAGGGCCTAGCAGGTCTGACTAGAGGGTGGTTTTTACGTGATCTGTTTAGTGAGTCTTTGAAACATTGTGTTGAGTCAGGGGACTTTCCTCAAACAGTTCCGAATCACTTTGTGAAGTCTTGGCAATGCTGAAAGAACGGAAATAAACTCAAAGTGATATGCGGTGGGTATTGGGGAACATTTCTACGTGGTTAATTGATCTATATTGAAATGCCATCTGTTGGAAATGTGTTTCAAGCTTATCCTTCTCCTCCTTTGCAGCAACAGCTCTATTAGGACACGCCTATACCAAAAAAAAAAAATCATTAAGTCTTTTAAATCTACCACTAAGGCCATTAAGATTTTTCTGTTTTGACATTGAAGAAAATCTTTCTCAACAACAGGGCTTGTGTCCCCAGACCCATACAATGAGTGTGAATTATTCCCTAAATGTATAACAATCAAAATGCTTTAGATTTGTTGCATCATGCTGGGAAATGCCTTTGCACTTCTCTTTTCTGGTTCCTTCATCACAAAAATGGTGTTAATAAAAGTCATCACCTGTCTGCCTTCCAGGGATATTGTGAAGATAAACTCATATCCTTAGTCAAGCATGAAGCTAATAGAATTCTCAATAGTAACTGTATTAATAACTGTAACAGCAGCAAGGAGACATTATCCTGCAGTGGATATTATAATTTAGTGGCTTGGGAACTCAACTTGAAGCCTGTGATTATAAAAATCTGTGGAAGTGAAATGCTCATTGGCACACCCTTTGGAGATGCCCGTGTCTTTAGCTTTTCCAAAGAGATTAGAAATATTTGTCTGCATTTGGGAAGGTGGGGAGACAGTTTATTTTCACTTGCAGTTCTAAATTTATAAATGACAGTACATACCGCTTGCATCCATGCATTACAGATTTAGAAAGAAACTGGTCACTTCATTTTTCCTATTATGTCTTTTAAAAAGTATTGACAGAAATTGGAATGGAACGCACACAGGACTGACCCATCTGCCAGGGGAGTGCCTTGCAGACAGGTCGCCGCCCTCCTGTGCTGAGGGCCAGGAGGTCTCCCAGTGCCTTTGCCTGATGTGCCTCCTGATGTGAAATTTTCATGATTCAGTCTTCAGGATGGAGGCACTGTTAAGTGCAGAAGGACAACACGTGGTAGGGTTTGGTTGACCCAATTAAACCTTATTGTCAAACAGGATCAATGATTGTGAAAATATGGCTGGAGGAGGATGCAGTGCTGTTGGATCCCGCGGGTTTGCATTAGCGGCTGAATGAACTGCTCTAACCCAGGGCTCCCAGGGCCCAGGGCCTCACCAGTGAGTTTACTTCCTAATCACCAGCTTTTCAGGCACATCAACAGGACAGCCTTCTCTGTGATGTCCCAGAGACCCAGACCTTTGAACTGGGTGGTGTTGCTTTCCCCATGCCTTCCAGTTCCTTCATTCAGCCTTCAGATAAGAGCAAGTAAGGATATTGTGAGAAAAATTTGAGTGGGCAGATGGTGAATGAGAACACATTCTACTGGCAAGAACTCAGGGTTTGACCACCTCTAACTGCAAGGAGGCCTGGGAAATAATACATCTTGTTGTGCCTGAAAAAGGTAAAGGGCATTTCATCAGCCTCTTCCACGGGGCCGTAGATACAGAACAAACGCAGTCAACGGCATGGATTTTGGTGTCAAACAAACCACATATTCATTCTGGCAATTCTGCTGGCCCTGTGACCTTGGATGAACTGTGTAGTATGCCACTAATAGTAGCATGCTCTTGACCAAGTTTTTCTTCTCCTTGCCTTCTCCTCCTCCCTTCCTTCCTCTCTCTACTTTCAATTCTTAAAGCTATCTCAGCCATTTTTCTTCTTGAGAACTTCTTCATTGGGTAGTGTTGATAATATTAGGCAATGCAGATGAAAGTTACCACTGTGTCTGGGGTCGGCTATGATCTCGAGGACTCATTAGTTCCCATCATATTTATACACCCCAGAATATTTGGGGTGGTGGTAACATAGGTGGGTTATAAACACCTGAGTCTCTCACCTTGTCTTCTGGCTAAACATGAGTTAAAAGGTTTTCCAGTGTCTTAGGCATCAAATAATGAGGATATTTACAATGCGTCCTGATCCTACACCCATGTTCCTGAAAGACAGAACAGGGAGAAAATTTGGGGCTGCAAAATTCAACTGTAGTTACAGCATTCCTCAGATATGTAGTTTCCTTTCCAAATGTTATGAAGAAAATGTATCAGTGCAAGGAAATGAGGCTTTTTCGTTATAACGAATTGCATGAGATGCTAGTACCTTTGGGATTTGGGCCTTATAAGCTCCTCAGCCAGTCTGTCTAGACTAATTGAATCCACTTAATTGAGCTACAAATCTATGAGGATGAGTTCTTAAGGGATTTTGCAAACATCCTGGTTATAGATAAATCAAAATGATTACAAAGTAGTCCTTTTTTGTGTGCTTGGCTGCAGGAGTCTATAAAATGAAAAGGAAGATGAGAGGAAATGTGTACATTTTAAAATATGTTAAAGAGTTGGTTCAGGTTCAGGATTAGGTGTGTGCAGATGTTACTGTTGGCTACTATTTAAAGAAAGTTTTCTCACATCAAATCTGCAGGATCTTACATCCCCTGGAAATGGGACATAGACTGAGAGACCTTTCCTATCAGTTGGCCTTCTTACTCTATCATTATAATGTTCAAAGTATTCTGAACAAATAGTAATTAAAGATACAATTCTTTTCGAAAGGGATATATGTAATGGACCCTGAAGTTAATGTAATTTCTCAGCTCACTTTCATCATCAGTATTCTGAGATCTACCCACAGTTAAAATTCATGGAATGAAGCTTTCTGAATTTCAAAATGCTTACCGTCCTACCAAAAAAAATTATGTGGTTAAAAACCAGGTGTTAGAGGCCAGCTGAGATTGAAGCTTAGTTGTTCCCTGACATTTTAAGCACTATGAATAATGTAAATTCTGTTTTCTAAAAATGCTTCAGGAGAAAGAATGGGTCTAGCCTGATGTTTACCAGCTACATCCTTTTTCACTTTTGGCCATTATTTACAGATATAAGAAATGGAAAGAGGTATTTATAATTATAATGTGTCAAGCTGAAACATGAAACTAATATAATCAATCCCATTGTTAGGTTAATTTCCATTCACACACCCAAATGACTATATCTTTCCAGCTTCAATACTGTAGATTTCTGATTTTTTAGCATGCAATAATGATAAAAAATATTGGATTTTTCCACAAAATATTAATGTTTGTATATTTGAATATTTTATTTCTTAACTATAGAATATCTGTTTGAGAAACTAAACTTAAGTTTCAAAATGGGCAACCTACATAGTGGGTTTATAAAAATAGAATCCACCCTTTCCTTAAATACATGTTAGCAATGAGAAAATAAAGAGGATTTTTAAACAAGCTTTTCAAATAATTATTGCTTCACAGCTATTTTTAAAATTGTATCCTTAAACCAGGTTGGGAAACTGATACCTGGACTGAAGGCAGGGTCCACGAGACTGAAAATGCTCCAATGAAAAATAAGCCCCTGACACAGTCAAATTAAATTTCATAAAGTTCACCCCTGGCTTCTTGGCCTTTACTTCCAAATTGATTTTTTCATATGTGCTATAAATTGAAAAGCAACAGGAAAAGTTATGCTGAGCAGATGTCCTGCTATTATGAAAATTCTGGGAATGAAATTAACTATAGTCTATGATTCTATTTTCAGTGCTGATGATGAGAAAGCTACATTGCAAAGAAGATTTCCTTTGCTGCCATTTACAAATACTCATTTATGATGTGGAACATGCTCTCCACACATGTATGAGCAGAATAAAGCACATAGATTCTAAAGACTGTCTCAAAGAGGCTCTAAAAGCCCCAGTGATCTAAAAAAATAATAGTCTTTTCTCCCAAATTCACATAACTCCTTAAAATTGTCCCTATTATTTAGGGGTTTGGCTTATATCATTTTAGGTCCCACAAGCTCTTTAGTTGAAGAAATGTAATAGCTTGTATTTTATAGGGCAAATTGCATATAATGAAGCAGTTTCACATGTTGTCTCATATTATCCTCATATCCTAGTTACAGGAAAAAATAAAAAAGGTTGGGGGGAGTTTTGTGGCAATGAAAAGATCCTGCACAAAAGCACATGACTGAAGCTATGGATTTTAATCCTGTCCACTTACTCTTTATATGATGACAGTATCTTTAATATTGCATTGCACACATTTATTTATCTTATTGGGAAATGCTGCAAGAAATTCATTTTGATGGAGACACAAGGAAATAATCTGAAACATTGATCCATGGCTAGAAGGGCCAGCCAGTGTGGATAAGGAGCTTGGAAAAAGAGGGACAAATGTTACCAAAAAGAAAAAAACTAAAGGATAAAGGATAACTCTTACATACTCCATACAGCAACTAGCCCACTGAAAACAACTAAAAATGCTGGAAGAAAACTTAAACACATGCATTCTCACACACACAAACACACACATTGCATCAGTCATATGTCAAGAAGGGAGAACATTTAGAAAACTGAAAACAAACATAAAAATGGGAATCCAAGAGAAAAGCAGAATACTGAATCTGGATTTCCTTCTCAGATATCTGATAAAACCTGGTGAACATGAGTTTTGGTTTAAAAACTGAAGATCAAGAAAGGGCATAACCAAGATATCTAACAGGACCCCTGAAGCCTGCACCTCAAGGTAACAGTGCATTAGGGAGAAGCTGACCCCAGAATAAAACAGGAAAGGGCTTTGGTCCAGGTTGGTGGAAAAATAAACTCTCCTTTTACAATTCTTAAGAAAGGCCAACCCTCAGATGAAAGTAAGGGCTGAATTTGCACTATGACATGGAAAATAAAACACTACTAAAAGAGAAGTTAATTGGCTGTGATCCCAGATTTACAACACACATTAAGAAAACACAAATCCTTCAGGGAATGGCACTTGAACCCATTCTGCAGAATAGCCTCACTTGTAAACCTATAAGAAAGATAAGATTATAAAAAGAAAATCACAAGACACACAAGAAAGTAAAGAGGTTATTAAAAATAAGGTTTTTAATATAGAGGATATAAAAATGATGAAATACATTTTAAAAACATCACCAAATTGAAATCTAGACCTGAAAAACAAATAACTAATATTAAAGTAAAAAAGCAATCAGTAGGTATAAATATTAAAAGTATAAATAAAGCAGTTTAGATGTAGATGAAAAAAGAATCAAAGAAATACAATGCTTATTTGAAAACTTTTCAGGATGGCAAAAAAAGAGACAAAAGCTTGGAAACATGAAAGACAGAGAAACAGACAATAGAGGAAGAAGTTAAACATGCTAATTGGAGTTGATGAAGGAGAGAAGAGAATGAAGGGGGAGGAAAATGTTCAGACAGAATGTCTGAGAAATGTCTTGTGAGTCTAGTAAGTGTGAACACTCAAGTTCAGGACCTCAGTGAGTTCCAGACAAAGATATAGAGGAAACAAAATCTAGTTATACTACATAGAAACAATAAACCCAAAGACAATGAAAAGATATTAAGAATAGTCAGAAAAAGAGGGAATAAAACAAAACAAAAGACTAGCTAAAAAAGATAGCAACAAGGTTGAAGTACCCTCTCATTAGCATCAATGGAAACTATCAACCTAAAATTTTATTTTCAACAAAATACTCTTAAAAATTTTTAAGTCATTTTCACAAAACAAATAAAATATATTTTAGCCATCAAGAAAGTAAACCCAGATGAAATCAGATATAAAATGAAATTAGATGAGTTACATGTAAAATGATATGGTGGGCCAGGAAGCTTATAAATAGGCATGTAAATCAATATATCATGAATTCACTACTAACAATCATATTAAAATCTACATTTTGAGGCAAAAACAAGTAATACTAACATGTAAGGCAATAAAATCATGAGTCAGGATTGTGAATAAAGTTAAAAACTGAAGTGACTTTTTATCATTTGGAAGTAAAGTAATGATATTTATTTTGAACTTTGTACACATAATAAACTTTCAAGAATAAATATTAAAAGTATAAATAAAATGTATTGCTTACAGGTAAAAAAAGAAAAAAGTAAAATGTGAGAGAAAATCAGAGGGAAAGAAGAAGAATAAGAAAAACAACCGAGAGAATGGGACAAATACAAAGTACAAATAATATGATAGCAATGAAACTGAATATATTTAATATCACAATACATGCCAATGGACTTAGCTCCCCAGTTAAAAGACAAGGATTGTAAGAATGGACAAATAAGCAAAAAAAAAAAAAAAAAAAAAACACTATCTGTATGTTATTTACAAGAGACAAACCTAAAACTTGAGGACAAAGAAAAGGTTAAGAGAGAAAAGAAAAAAAATGTCATGTCAACTACAGGGCAAATACTAAGCAAAACAAAGTTGCTATAGCTATACTATCACCATGTGAAATGTACTTTACACCAAACCTTTAACTTTAAATACTAACGTTAAAAAGAGTTATCAAAACATGATTTTTAAAAGTTGAATTTACCAGCAAAACATGACAATCCTATAACTGCATGCACTGAATAATGTACCTGCAAATTATGTAAAGCAAATACTGAGTGAAAATACAAGGAATAGTTGAAAAGCCCACCATCATAGTGAGACTCAATACAGATCTTTTGGTAATTAATAGATCAAGCAAATAAACAGTAAATTCAGTTAGTAAATGAATATTTAAACAAAACAAGCCTGATCTAATGCATTTATATTACAACCAGGTATTCAAGAATACTCCTTCTGGTTAAGAATACGTGCATCTTTATATAGTATGTGCTCTAGACTTGCTATTCTGCTCCACTGATCTACTTATCTATTGTTTTGCCAATAACACAGTGTCTTTATCATTTTAGTTTTCTAGGAAGTCTTGAAGTCAAGTGGTATCTGTCTCCAACTTTGTTTTCTCCTTCAATATCATGTTGATTATTCTGGGTCTTTAACCTCCCCATATAAAATGCAGAATTAGTTTGTTGATACCCACAAAACAATTTGCTGGAATTTTGTTGGAATTGCATTAAATCTATAGGCAAAGTGGGGAGTGGTAACATTTTGATAATAATGTGTCATTCCATGAACAGAGACCATCTCTCCATTTACTTAGTTCTTTTTACATGAGAGTTTTGTACTTGTCCTCATGTATCTTGTGCATATTTTGTTAGATTTATTTCTATGTACTCTTTTTTGATGCTAATATAAATGGAATTTGTTCTTAATTTCAAGTTCCAATTGATTTTTGCTGGCCTCTAAGGAAGCAATTGACTTGTATGTTAACCTGTGTCCTAAACCTTGTTTTACTCAGTTATTATTTCCATGAGTTTTCTGGTTGTTTTTTTTGGATTTTCAACATACACAATCTTGTCATCTGTGAACAACTTTACGTCTTCAATTCTTTTACTTCTTGTATACTTTTATTTCCTTTCCCTGTTCTATTGCATTAGCTAGAACCTCCAATATGATGTTGAGTAAGAGTGATGAGAGTGACCCACAGGACATGGTGGCGCTTACAGCGAGAGCTCCTGCTAGGGCCACATGCTCTGTGAACCGTTCTGGACTCTGTTGAATTAAGAACAAAAATTTGGAGATTCAAGATGGCGACATGAGAGGTGAGACAGAGAACTCCTCCCAAAAACCACAGATAGTGCAAAAATATAGTTAATACAACTAACCCTAAAACAGCAACAGGAAAGAAGGCTGCACCAGACAGCATACAGACCTCACGAACAGAGCAGACCTCACGAAACAGGGTAACGTACAAAAGCCTTGATCTGGTGGGACCCAGGCCCTTCGCCAACCCAGCTCAGTGGAGCAGGGAGGGAAGCCTGAGACTGCTGAACACCTAGCCCTGGAGATCTGTTTTGTGAGGAGAAACCTACATTGTATGGTGCTCTGGAGGATGGGGAGCTGGGACAGGCAGTGTGCTTGAGAGACAGATTCTGGCCATTTGTGGAGGACAGGATCCACACCCAGCTGCCTTGAGACAAGAGAAAGACAGGCGGTCTGAGAGGCTTCCTAGCAGCGAGAGGGCTGCTGAAGGGGCAGAGTTTGCACGGAGTTTGCTGTGCAGGAGAAGGGATAGGGGGACAAGGTTGTCTGGGCGCGCTCTGCACAGCAGATTGGGAACTTTGAGGAGCTTCAGGTCTCCATCCCCCTGGCTGGATAGTCAGCTCCGAGGCCCCCCACTGTGACACACAGCCTGCGGAGCTTTCCTCCTGGCCTGATGGCACCAGCTCACAAACTAGCAGTCACTGCGCTGGCATCAGGCAAGTCAGAGGGAGGCCCCACCTACAACACTAGAGACGCAAAGCACACTGGCTTCCTTACACCCCTGTGCTCGGCCCACTGGCTCTGACAGTGGAGATAGACATGGCAGATGGGAATCAGGAAACAGATCTTTCCTTCCCACAGGCACCAGCTCAGCTACGACCCCCAACCTCACTCTAGGGGCTGAGCAGCTCCAGAGACTGGAGCTTCTGGGCACTAGAGGGCACCACACAGAAATATGAAATGTTAAAAGAACATGGTTCAGACCAAAACCACACAAACCCCAGATAAAGGGCCAAATCAAACTGAACTCACCAATCTTCCTAAAAGAGAGTTCAAAATAAAAATCATAAACATGCTTATGGAGGTACAGAAAAATATTCAGGAACTCAGGAATGAATAAGATGGAGATTCAATCATTAAGAAATTCCATATCTGAAATGAAACATACAATGGAGGGATTTAAAAGCAGAATAGATGTAGTAGAAGAGACAGTAAATGTAATAGAGATTAGAGAAGAGGAATACAAAGAAGCTGAGGCACAGAGAGAAAAAAGAACCTCTAAGAATGAAAGAATATTAAGAGAATTGTATGACCAATCCAATCGGAACAATATTCACATAATAGGGCTACCAGAAGAAGAAGAGAGAGAAAAAAGGATAGAAAGTGTCATTGAGGAGATAATTGCTGAAAAGATATTTCATGCAACTAATAGCGAGAAAAAAGCAGGAGTTGCAGTACTTGTATCAGACAAAATAGACTTCAAAACCAAGAAAGTCACAAGAGACAAAGAAGGACATTACATAATGATAAAAGGGTCAGTCCAACAAGAGGATATAACTATTACAAATACCTATGCACCCAACACAGGATCACCTACATATGTGAAACAAATACTAACAGAATTAAAGGGGGAAATAGAATGCAATGCATTCATTTTGGGAGATCTCAACACACCACTCACTCCAAAGCACAGATCAACAAGACAGAAAATAAATAGACAGAGGCACTGAAAAACATATTAGAACAGATGGTCCTAATGGACATCTAGAGAACACTCCGTCCAAAAGCAACAGGATACACATTCTTCTCAAGTGCACATGGAACATTTTCAAGAATAGATCATATACTAGGCCACAAAAAGAGCCTCAGTAAATTCAAAAAGATTGAAATTGTGCCAACCAGCTTCTCAGATCACAAAGGTATGAAACTAGAAATAAATTACTCAAAGAAAATGAAAAAGCCCACAAACACATGGAGGCTTAATAACATGCTCCTAAATAATCAATGGATCAATGACCAAATAAAAACAGAGATCAAGCAATATGTGGAGACAAATGACAACAATAATTCAACAATGCAAAATCTATGGAACGCCGCCAAAGCCATGCTAAGAGGGAAATACACTGCAATACAGGCCTACATCAGGAGAGAAGAACAACCCCAAATGAACAGTCTAAACTCACCATTAATGAAACTAGAAAAGGAAGAACAAATGAGGCCCAAAGTCAGTAGAGGAGGGACATAATAAAGATTAAAGAAGAAATAAATAAAATTGAGAAGCATAAAACAATAGAAAGAATCAATAAAAGCAGGAGTTGGGTCTTCGAGAAAATAAACAAAATAAAGAAAAAAGATAGTCTACAGACACAAAAAGAATCAGAAATGAAAAAGGAAAAATCACTATGGACACCACAGAAATAAATAAAAGAATTATGAGAGAATACTAGGAAAAATTATATGATAACAAACCGAATAACCTAGAAGAAATGGACAACTTTCTAGAAAAATACAACCTACCAAGGCTGACCCAGGAAGAAACAGAGTATCTGAATAAACAATTACCAGCAATGAAATTGAGTTGGTAATCAAAAACTACCTAAGAACAAAACACCTGGACAAGATGGTTTCACTGCTGAATTTTATCAAACATTTATTGAAGACCTAATACCCATCCTCCTTAAAGTTTTCAAAAAGTAGAAGAGGAGGGTATACTCCCAAACCCATTCTATGAGGCTAACATCACTCTAATATCAAAACCAGGCAAAGACCCCACAAAAAAAGAAAATTAAAGGCCAATATCCAGATGAACATAGATGCAAAAATGCTCAACAAAATATTAGCAAACCAAATTCAAAAATACAACCAAAAGATCATCCATCACGATCAAGTGGGATACATCCCAGGGATGCAAGGATGGTAAAACATTTAAAAATCCATCAACATCATCCACTACATCAACAAAAAGAAGGACAAAAACCACATGATCATCTCCATAGATGCTGAAAAAGCATTCAACAAAATTCAACATCCATTCATGATAAGAACTCTCAACAAAATGGGTATAGAGGAAAAGTACCTCAACATAATAAAAGCCATATATGACAAACCCACAGACAACATTATACTTAACAGCGAGAAGCTGAAAGCTTTTCCTTTAAGATCGGGAACAGGACAAGGATGCCCACTCTCCCCACTTTTATACAACACAGTTCTAGAGGTCCTAGCCACGGCAATCAGACGGCACAAAGAAATAAAAGGCACCCCGATTGGCACAGAAGAAGTTAAACTGTCCCTGTCTGCAGATGACATGATATTGTACATAAAAATCCCTGAAGAATCCACTCCAAAACTACTAGATCTAATATCTGAATTCAGTAAAGTTGTAGGATACAAAATTAATACACACAAATCTGTTGCATTCCTATACACTAACAATGAACTAGCATAAAGAGAAATCAGGAAAACAATTCCATTCACAACTGCACCAAAAAGAATAAAATACCTAGGAATAAACCTAACCAAGGAAGTGAAAGACCTATACTCTGAAAACTACAAGACACTCATGAGAGAAAAGAAGAAAACAGTAAATGCAAACACATCCTGTGCTCATGGATAGGAAGAATTAATATTGTCAAAATGGCCACCCTGCCTAAAACAATCCACAGATTCAATGCAATCCTTATCAAAATACCAGCAGCATTCTTCAATGAACTAGAGCAAATAGTCCTAAAATTCATATGGAACCACAAAAGACCCCCAATAGCCAAAGCAATCATGAGAAGGAAGAATAAAGTGGGGGGATCTTGCTTCCCAACTTCAAGCTCTACTACAAAGCCACAGTAATCAAACCAATTTGGTACCGGCACAGGAACAAACCCAAAGACAACTGGGACAGATAAGAGAGCCCAGATATAAACTCAAGCATATATGGTCAGTTAATATACAATAAAGGAGCCTTGGATATACAATGGGGAAATGACAGCCTCTTCAAGAGCTGCTGTTGGAAAAACTGGACAGCTACATGTAAGAGAATGAAACTGGATTATTGTCTAGCCCCATACACAAAAGTAAACTCAAAATGGACCAAAGACCTGAATGTAAGTCGTGAAACCATAAAACTCTTAGAAAAAAACATAGGCAAAAATCTCTTGGACATAAACATGAGTGACTTCTTCATGAACATATCTCCCCGGGCAAGAGAAACAAAAGCCAAAATGAACAAGTGGGACTATATCAAACTAAAAAGCTTCTGTACAGCAAAGGACACCATCAGTAGAACAAAAAGACATCCTACAGTATGGGAGAATATATTCATAAATGATATATCTGATAAAGGGTTGACATCCAAATTATACAGAGAGCTCACACACCTCAACAAACAAAAAGCAAATAAGCCAATTAATAAATAGGCAGAAGAGCTGAACAGACACTTCTACAAAGAATAAATTCAGATGGCCAACAGGCACATGAAAAGATGCTCCACATCACTAATCATCAGAGAAATGTAAATTAAAACCACAATGAGATATCACCTCGCACCAGTAAGGATGGCCAACATCCAAAACACAAACAACAACAAATGTTGGCAAGGATGTGGAGAAAGGAACCCTCCTACACTGCTGGTGGGAATGTAAATTAGTTCAATCATTGTGGAAAGCAGTATGGAGGTTCCTCAAAAAACTCAAAAGAGAAATACCATTTGACCCAGGAATCCCACTCCTAGGAATTTACCCTAAGAATGCAGCAGCCCAATTTGAAAAAGACAGATGCACCCCTATGTTTATTGCAGCACTATTTACAATAGCCAAGAAATGGAAGCAACCTAAGTGTACATCAGTAGATGAATGGATAAAGAAGATGTGGTACATATACACAGTGGAATATTATTCAGCCGTAAGAAGAAAACAAATCTTACCATTTGCAGCAACATGGATGGAGCTAGAGGGTATTATGCTCAGTGAAATAAGCCAGGCAGAGAAAGACAAGTATCAAATGATTTCACTCATATGTGGAGTATAAGAACAAAGCAGAAACTGAAGGAACAAAACAGCAGCTGACTCACAGAACCCAAGAATGGACTAACAGTTACCAAAGGGAAAGGGACTGGGGAAGATGGGTGGGAAGGGAGGGATAAGGGGAAAAAGGGGTATTATGATTAGCATACATAATTTAGCGGGGGTGGGGATATGGGGAAGGCAGTATAACACAGAGAAGACAAGTGGTGATTCTATAGCATCTTACTACACTGATGGACAGTGACTGCAATGGGGTATGTGGTCAGGACTTGATAATAGGGGGAGTCTAGTAACCATAATGTTGCTCATGTAATTGTACATTAATAATACCAAAATAAAATAAAATAAAATAAAAGAGTCATGAGAGTGGATATTTATGTTTTAATCCTTGATCTTAGTCAGAAAGCTTCTAGTTTCTCACAATTATGTATCATGTTGGCTATAGGTTTTTACAGATTTTCTTCATCAAGCTGAGTGGATTCCCCTGTATTCCTACTTTTCATAAAATTTTATGATGAACTAAGTGTTGGTTTTGTTAAATGCTTTTTCTGCATCAATTGATATGACCATATGATTTTCCTTCTTTGGCCTGTCGATATATGATGGGTTACATCAAATGATTTTCAAATCTCAAATCACTCTTGTATACGTAAGATATTCTCACTTGGTTATGGGTATATAATTTTCTAATACAACATTGGACATAAGTGTTAGTATTTGTTAATATTACATTGAGGATTTTGCTTCTATGTTTACAAGAAATACAGTTTTCATTTCTATAATGTCTTTATCTGGTTTTGGTGTGGGGCAATGCTGCCCTCATGCAATGATTAAGGAGCATTGCCTCTACTTCTATTTTCTGAAAGAGATTATTGAGAAATGTATCACTTTTCTTTAAATGTTTGGTGGAATTCACCAGTGAAACCATCTATATATGAATCTTTCTTTTGGGGATGTCATGATTGATTCAATTTCTTTAATAGACATGGCCCTATTCTGATTATATCTTTTAGGGGGAAATAGATTGTTTCTTTCAAGGAATTGATACATTGAAGTTATCAAATTTTAGGTCATACAGTTGTTCCTAATATTCATCTATCATTCTTTTAGTGTCTACAGGCTCTTTAGCGATGGCACTGATTTCACTTCTGATATTAGTAACTTTAGTGGTTAGAGGATTACCATTTTATTGATGTTTTCATCAATAAAAAGAACCAGGTTCTAATTTTATTGATTTGTATAATGTTTTCCTGTTTACAACTTGATTCATTTCTGCTGTAGCTTTTTTTTTCTGCATACCTTAGATTTATATTCCTCTTCTTTCTCTAGTGTCATAATGTGGAAACTCATGTTACTGATTTTATATTTATCTTCCTTGATATATATATCCAATGTAAATTTCCAAGTTTTGCTTTTAATTTTAATGCTTTATTTTCAAATTCAAATTGAAAAAGAAATTGTATTTATTTTTAATTCCCTTGAGGCTTTTTCTTTGATTTATATTATTTAGAATTGTGTTGTTTGATCTCTGTATCTTTGATTTTCAAGCCGTCTTTGATATTAATTCCTAGTTTAATCCTATGGTGTTATAACAGCCTACTTTGTATGATCTTTTGAATATTTTGTTTCTATTTTATTTCTATTCTTTTGTATTTGTTAAGGGAGATTTTATGCCATGGAATATGGTCTACCTTTGGGAATGTTCCATGTGAATTTGGAAAAAAGGTGTAATCCGCTGTTGTTGAAATCCAGTCAACTGATGGCGCTGTTCCACTATATCCTTACTTATTCTGTGCCTGCTTTGTCCATCAATTACTGATAGAGGCACACTGAAACTTCATACTATACCAGTGGATTTACCTATTTCTCCTTTCAGTTCTATCAGGTTTTTCTTCATATATTTTGATATTCAGTTGGTGAAAGCATATACATTATGGATTGACATGTCTTCTTGAAGAATTAACCCCCTTATTGTTACTCATTGTCTTTTTTCTTTTACATTCAAATGGTTTATTTTCATGGCTGATAATCACATTTTCAACAATTTATCAAGCATCTGAGAATAACATATTTTGAGAAAAAGCAGAAAATCTGGGGAGACCCTCTCTCTCAGGTCAGGCAGCTCAGATGTCAGCTGTGCCCAGCAGTGCAGAGAGGTGCATCGACCTCTTCCCCCCTTGGATTCTGGGTCAGTGTTGCCAGGGGCTTCAGTCCATGGGCCGGAGATCTGCCTGCTGCCTCTGACAGCTGCAGTCGCTCCACTGTCCTTCCATTCTGAGGCCAGCAGGTGCAGATGTTTCCATCATAGGGTCAGTGGTCTAACCAGAGATACTAGAGTCTGAGGCAGTAGAGGGGAAGAGAAGCTGAACCTGTAAATGCTCCCGAGTCCTCAGATAACCACTGACGGTGATCTTCAAACCTTCTACTCTCCTCTCTCTCCATCAGGGACTGCTGACAGACCCTCGGCCAGGAGCAGCTGGGTGGAGCTCTGACATCAGAGCCTCCACCTGGGACTCCTCCCCCTGGGACCATGCTGCACACTCCTCTTCCTTTTATGTGGGCATAACAGAATAAATTAGGAAACCTGTTTGCATAAAGGAAAGGATTTTTATCCCCAGAGACTCCTGGTGCCACTGTTGCTCCTTTTGCATCTGCATTCTGGCTCGTTTCCACCACAAAGGACCACCATATTTTTTTCAAATAGTTTTTAAAATAATACACACATATCTAACCATCTTCATGTGATACCACTAACGTGCTGGGAAGCCAAGGAGGGCGGGGCATCAGGGGGTGTCCTGTGCCTCAGCCTGTGGTTGAAGCACAAGGCAGTGACGTCACCCCGTGGATCCAAGGGATCTGGGCACTTGGGGGCCCTGCCCCCAGCTACAGAAGGGGGCCCTCACGCTCTACCTGCAGTATGTTCTGTGGAGCAGCTTCTCCACCTGTGACTGGAGGGCAGACAGCATTTGGCACAAACCAGAACTCTGGAAGGCAGAGCCCTGGGGTGGTAGCTGGGTGCTCAGCACAGCCTGCCTCAGCAAGTGCACCAGTGAAGGTGAGGAAGCAGCTGGCTGCTCCCGCCTGGGCAAATTCAGTGACAGCCCAGAAAACAGGTCACTGAGCTGTTGAGAAGCACCAAGGAGACCACGCTGTTGAACAACTAGGTGATGGCGCCGGCCCCTGCGATACCAGGCCACCCTACTGCCTCTCTTCTGCCCTGATAAAACCAATCCCTAAACCCACAGCCAACCCCATGTTCCATGAATGTGGGTCTGGCAGCAAAGGTCCAGGGCACTAGAGCAACGGAGACCAGGCACTGGACGGCCTGTGAAAACTGAGTTGTGCCTTGTCAGTCATTAATGGGATCTGGGAACTCCACAGCGGTGTAACCTGAAATCAGCTTACCTGAAACCCAGTCCCAGAGACCGTCTCCTCTCCTCCTCGATGGCATCCCTCCAGGCTGAACAGGGGCATGTTTATGCTGAAGACCGACTTATCTAGCAGATGCTGAATTGTCTGGAGCTTTCCCTGACGACGTATTGTTTTGTCAAAAAACAGAAGAATGACCGAATGGAAAGGGTGGCTCTTCCTGACACGTTCCCACAGAACTCCTGGAAGGTGGCAGAAAACAGGGCTTCTGAGCGCCAAAGGCCCAGTGGGGCCAGGGAGGCCATAGGCCCTGGTTTGCAAAGTCCTCTTCCCTGAACAGGCTTAGGTTGGCAGCCCCTTCAGGTTCTCAAGGAGGCTCTGCGCTGGGCGCCCCGCCCTCCTACCCGGTCCTCCACCTGCGACTTGCATGCACTATGGAGCGCGGTGGGCGGGAACGCGTGGACCGACTTACAGTCTGTCAGTCCCAGCAGGCTTCTGGCCCCACCCCGCTGCCCTGGGTTCCACCCTTCCGGCAAGCAGCTGGGCATGAGATGGGCTCTTTACCACCCACTATGTATGAGGTTTATTACAGAAAGCAGCCTTTGTGGTGATGGAGGCGGACGAGTCAAGGATCTGCAGGAAGTCAGCAAGCAGCAGGTCCAGGAGAGCGGATGCAGGGTTCCAGTACAAGGAGCCGGACTCGCCATTTCAGGGCCAGCTTGAAGTGAAAGTGAGCCCTAGTTTGGAAGTGGGCGGGAGGCATGCCCTGCAAGTGGAGAGGGCCCACCTTACCGTTCTGCTAAAGACTGATGGGTGAGGCCCCCCCAAATGGGGGAGGGCCGTGCTTGACTCAGTCTACAGATTAAAATGTTCACCTCACCCAGAAACACCCTCACAGACATCGGGGGACTAGGTTTGACCCAGTTCCTGGGCACCTCTGACCAGGTCAAGCTGACACACAAAAAATAACCATTACTCATCTTTTTCATAACTGAATTGGAGAAATACAGATGTAAGACTAAAGCGGAAAATGCGTTTGAGGTCCAGTAGTTAATAGGTTTCCAGTCAATGGTACCTAATCATTTCTTACATCTTGAGTTATTCACTATATTTAACCACATTTTGTTTGTTTATTTTTTAATCCCGCTTGCAGGGCTCTTCCGTGATCAGTGACAACACACAGGTATAAACATGCAAAACTGTGATGTAGGTGAAACATGCTTTGACTTGAAGTCATTTTGCTAATCAAGATGAATTGGTAAGATAAAGTTCAGCGGCTGTAATGGACACATGTAAACTACCTGGTTTATTTTATCAAAGTACCATATGCATCTCGGGGGCAAGTTTTAGGTAGCCTTTTTATTCTGGCCAATCTATGAGACTCTTTTTATAATACAATTAACATCACTGACCACACTTTGAAAAAAATTACAGTTGGGGATAGAAAGATTAGTACAGGAAACCAACTTTTAGAAAGCTTAAAACTAAATACCACTGTGCCAGGAATACCACTGTGCATGTCATGTACATATTAAGTCCTGGGGAATATAGCATTTTACAAATTTAAGCTTTTTACAGAAATGTTAATAAATATTCAGTGGAAATTTTATGTGTAAAACATTATTTTTTGTGACATCTGTCATTACTTTCTTAAATTTTCTGATCATGAATTCTGTTTCTCAGCTGTTTGTTTTCACTCTCTTTACCTTTCCCTGTTGCACACAGAAAAAGAGATCTAAAAAGATAATTAAGAGACAATACAGACTCTATGTATTTTAAAAATATATCTTGGGCTTGTGGACTTAATATAATTTTACTTATTTTAAAGTGAATGAAAGTGTCTAGATTGGTTGTTAAATGTTTATATGTTTAGAGCTTCATTCATAAAGGGAAGGGACTAAAGATTACTCTTCTATTTTAGCTCATAAATAGGAACTATTTCAAGCATATTTAATGTGTAAAATATATATACCAGAGAGGAAAGGATCCTTATTACATGCTTGACTTGAGAAACTTCATTTTGTTGCCCTGAGAAAGGTTAATTTGATCAAAATATTTTTGTTGATGTCGTTTTAACAGCCCAACATAATTGATACTTTCACTTAGAGACTAATTAATTGGTGACAACTGATTTTTTATCCTTTTATCTAATGTGAGCATATTTGAGTTCTAATCATAAATGAAATTTAAAGATAATGGGTCTATATCTAGCTTTTGTCTAGAATTTTTTTTCTAAATAGTTACTTAGCTACATTTGACTCTAGCTTAACTATATTAAAATAAAAAATTTGACTCTACATTTGACTCTACTTAACTATATTAAAATAAAAAATTCCAACAGATATCAAAGTGTTTTCACTGGTAAAAAATTCTGATCAATAATTCACACCACATATAAAAATCAGTTTGGTTAATTGTAGTTCTAAATTAGAAAGTTAAAACACCAAATCTTCTATGAGAAAATATAGAAAGAAATCTCGATTACCTGGGTTAGGTACATAGAGCATAATAAGCAATAATCATAAAATTAGAAAAATGGACACATTGGTCTCCACTCAAATTAAGAAATTCTGCTCATTCAATGATGCCATGAGAGTGAATATATAAGCTACACCATGGATGAATGCTTTGCTTCGAAGTGTAAAAAACTAAGTCCCTACCATATAGCTTCCAGCAAATAGCAACTGAAAATCTTGGATGTGATACAAAAAGCAACTCCCAGAAGGTCCTACCAAGTGGGCAGGGCGGTGACTCTGGTGAGGAGTGCACACTTTCTGAGAGGGCTGGAGGCTGGGGGCTATAAAGGGTCTTCTGCTCTCAGCCTCGGGCACACACAGTGGCAGCGGGATGGCAAACATGAGAAACACCCACAGCCTTACTGGCCAGGGCCACCTGAACTGTGAGGCTGGGAAACAGAACGTGAGCAGATCCCTTAAGAGCAGAGCCAGAGAGGAGGATCACCCGAATATCTCTACCCCGAACTCTGTAGAGGATGGACTGAAAACATCTCAGCTAAAGACAGTCTCTCTGAGGCCTGAGCTGCCTCCTAAGGTAGAGAGTTTGAAGCTCAAATGCAACCAAAAAAACACCTGCTAACATATGTGAAACAATATGAATCAGAAATGTAACAGAATCCAGAGCCTCCTTAAGTTGATATTCATAAAAGCCAACATTAAATTCAACGTTAACAGACATAGGAAGAATCCAGAAAAATAGAACACATGCTCAAGAGAAGAGAAAATCCACAAAGTCTGTTCCCGAGATGAGCCAAGTGTCTCAATTAAAAGACAAAAAACTTAAAGCAGTCATTTTATGTATTGTTAATAAATAAGAACATGTTCTCAACTAATCAGATATAAGTATTAACAAGAAGTAAAAACAATACAGTTTTTATTTCCATTTCAAATGGCAATTCTAGATCTGAAAAACAGAATATCTGAAATAAAATATTCACACACACTAGAATGGCTAAAATTAAAAGGACAGTTAGCACAGCACTTATGAGGATGTGAAAAAGGAAATCTCAGACCCTGCTAGTGGGAATGGCGAGATGTGGGAGTTTCTCAAGTTTAGACACATACTGTACAAGTTACTCAACGATTCCATTTCTGGGTATTTACCAAAGAGAAATGAAAATTTGTCAATAGACTTGTGCTTCATAGCTTTATACTTAATAGCCTAAACTGAAATCAACCCAAATGGCCACTAATAGCAAAATAGATCCACAAACTGTTGTCCACTCGTCCAATAAAACGGTAAAGGGCAGTGAAAGTAAGTGTCTTATTTTTATGAATATCAAACATCAAAACCGTTTTAATGAATGAGAGGACGCAGACAGGAAAGACAACAGGTTATTATTCCATTAGTATAAGCTTCTAAAACTGGCAAAACTATTATGGTAGTTACAGAAAGCAAAGCAAGATTACCTGGGTTTGGGTTGGAGCTGCAGAATGGTAGCTCAGGGCCCAGAGGGTCTTTGTGGGATGAGGGAAATAGCCTGTGTCTTCACTATGGCAACGGCAAGGTACTTTAATAGGCAGTCAAATACATTAAGGTTCATAATAGAACTTACCCACTTCTAAAGAGTCAGGATGTTAAATTCTTTAAATTGTGTAATTTTTTTTTAACACAGTTCCCCTATGACTAACCTGAATAGAGACGTTTTCATTCCTCTTAAAACCTGTTGACATCAAGGAACATACATTGTGAAATATTGCTGTATGGGGACAGGAGGATAATAAAACAAGGATACTAACTATAAGTCCCTTACACCCTTGTAAAGGGCACAACAAAAATGCAGACATCTCTACTATAAGACATTTAGTGCTAAGTGTTATAAAAAATCCTAGAATGTGCTAGAAATTTTAACAATGCATGTATACATCACTTCTTAAAAGCAGCTTAACATCATGGGAATGAGACCTTTAGAACTAAAATCTCCTCCACGAGTCTCTGTTTTTTATATAACCCATGATTCTAAAAGTTTTAACACTTTCTTATGACATTTAGATTTAAAGAGAACTCTCGCATGAAAAAAGGAGCATTGTTTTGATACACACTTGTATCAAAATTGTGTCAAAGTTGTGGGAATTACAGAGGGACATAAAATCGTTGCTGTGTAAGTACAAAATTCTATGGGGTATTTAGAGATAATGGCACATGTACTTAATCTATATAGTTCTGTGTACATCTGGGGATCTCTTAAATTGTACTTTGCTAATAAAATAGAAGCTAAAAGGTGAAGCATTGTCACATGTTTTCATGTCCAGGAATCTAAACTAAAATCTAAAAGAAAAATGGATCTGTGCTTTATGGTTTTTTACCTGAGTTTCTCAATTGTCCTAACGGAATTGATTTATTTGAGCATCTAGTTTTTAAATGAACAGTTTCTGACTAAATGTATGCCTGTAGTAACCTTCAGCAACTTGTCATTTCAGAGGCATGGTAACCCTTGACCAACAGCTTTTACCAATAGTTCACCTTTCTTTAAACCTGACTCACATTGAGCCCAATTTGCTGAGTAGGTGTTCATATTTCTTAACATATTTGGAAGCTGTTTCACCTCTTATAGTATGCTAAATGCTACCTTGGTGTTGTTGAAATAATGTAGTTTCTCTAGGCAGCTGTATTCCTTTGAGCACATAGTTTATACAGCATCATTCCAAGTCCTTTCCCCATCCTGGTTTACCGCCCTCCAGGAGCCAAAGGACCCGAGTTTGAGCTGAATGGCTGAACCAGCCTAAGGCACCAAGCACCTGGGGCCAAGGTCTAGGCTGACTGTGAATCTCTCTGGTTCATTCCCCATTACAACACCAGTCCCTGCAAGCTCCTCAGTTTGTCAGATCTCCACAGACTAAAGTAAGGGGTCCTTTCCAAGCATTTCATCATGTCTATAAACACTTGTGCACTCCTGAAATTGTGAATTGTTTAAAAAAGCTCAATAAGGAATGAAAAATCTACACACCCAAAAGGTAGCACTAGTTTGGAAAGACAGACCCCAGAGCTGTCCTATTTCTGGGAAAGCTGCTGCTCTCTATGAAAATTCTTTAACTTACTCCCACCCTCTCCAGTTCCTAGCCTTAAGTTGTGTATGGGTTATAGCCATGGACTCAGATAGATTGCATTCTGAAGACCCCTCTGAGGCAGATTCACCACTCGTGTGTCTTCCCTCCCTTATGATATTTACTTCATTCTCTTATTCCATAACATATATTGGAGCACTAAGAGAAGAGCATCTGTTTGCACGTGTTATGCCGGGCAAAGTAGGAAGGGCCAAAGTGTTTTAGGTCACAGGATAGTTGCCACCCATTCAAGCTACATAGCACCCTTTCTCTTTAATTCCTCACTATACTATATTGTTAAAAAAAAAATCCATCCTATGATTTATACATGTCTTTCAAGTCAATAAACTCAGAAAAAAATTAAATATAGCCAAAAGATATTGGTCATTGTACAAGAAGATTCAGCTGGCTACCAGAATTTTAAATAGTGAAATGGATGTTTTAGCCATGTGCGAATATAAATTATATACAAATATAGTCTTTTGTCATCAGCGTGAAATATCCTATTATGACTAGGGTTACTGATTAATTTGTTTCATTCATTTTTCTGTGTATTTTGAAACTGGTGCTAATAGGAATGTTGGAATATAAGTGTCCTTGTAATTGGATTACCAGAATATCTGAGTATTAAAAAAGATGAGAAAAAATTACTTCCTCTTCTAATAGGTTCAAAAAGATTTATTGAGAACCTGAAATATCATGCTTGCCAAAGGGGAGAACTGTCTTCCAAACTCATCTTTCTTTTCTAAATTTGGTTGTCCAAAATCACTGCGTTTACGGCAATTAATAAAAATCTCTGGCAAGGCGTAAGAGTGTTCCTGCGGAAAGCTGCAAGCACTCTCCCCTGAAGACTTGGAGTGACACTAAATTAATATGAGGGAGGAAAGGAAGAATTAATTAGTATTTGATAGCAGAGCATTTGATGCTGATTTATTAGTCAGGACCAGCGTTAGCCAAGCTTACTTTATAAACCGCAAATCCTGCCCTTTCCACGCTCCTTTCACTGCCGTAACCGTCTGTGCGGTACCCGAAAGCAATGTCAGAAACAAACAGGAGGAGCTCTCAGTCAGATGGTACCAAGTGCGGACGTGCAGATTTCCTCTTACTGAGATGACCGGAGGAGTAACTATGGGGAAAATTGCATCAGCATGGAAAACTGAGGAAGTGTGTTAACTACAAGCAAAGGAAAGTAGAAACAAATCAAGGGTCCTAGTATTATTGCCAGACATGCCAGTGTTAGAGGCAAACTTTTAAAAAAACGATGAGAACGATTTTCTATTGGTAAATATTACAATTCACATGAGATTTTATTTCCCTATATTGCTGATTTTATAATTCTGATTAAAGCCCACCTGAATGGATCAGTTTTATGTGTAATATTCTAGTGCTTTAATGCCCTTTTTTTTTTGGAAGAATGGGTGATATTTCTTACCAATGCAAAAGGAACTGGTAGTGAGTCAAGACCACTGAAATAAAGGAACCCTGTACATGTAATAATTGACTGCACTTTTTATAGCATTTTGAAAATCTGTAGACACAGAAGTTTTGTTAAGTATAGCATATAAATATATTCAGAAATTTATTTGTCATTAGAATTTTATTGAATCAACAAAATTGGAAAAATGAAAAAAGCATAAATTGTGCTTAAGAGCATGAAATAAAAGATGTAGACTGAAATATATATTTAGAAATGCAAGGAGAATATGGGGCAATTTGGGCTACAGAATAATTTGCAATAAAGAATGGCAACCTATTAGATAAAGCCAATATCCATGAATCTTTCCTCATATGAAAAATGAAAGACAAATAAATGGGGGAGAAGGGAAAGCTTTTTCTTACAGTGTAATTCTAACATATAAACATAGAAGGAATGATAAAGCAGAAACTCACCATTGACAAACACCACAATAGAATTTGTTTTGGGCAAGAATTATCACAGATGCTAAAATAAGCAAAAGTATGAAGAGAAACTGAGTATTTACATACTCTAAAAATATCACCACACAGATACTTAATAATGACAAAGGGAAGAATTAAAATTGTACTTTATCCTGGTTATCCGTGTTGATGTCACCAGTACTAAGACTACGAATGCCATACCCCTGCCGACTTGAGGCACTCAGAAAGGCACAAATTCTTTGGATCCTTGTAAAAGAAAAAAAATTATATATATATATATATGCCTAACTTTAATTTCATCAGAAAGAAATACAGACCAGCCTAACCTGAAGGGCATTCTAGAACTTAACTGGCCTGCACGCTTCAAAATGTCAGCATCCTAAAAGCCAAAAACTGGTGATCATGCCTAGACTGGAGGGGTCTAAGGGCACAAGACAATAGGGGCAGGATCTGGGATCATCTCCCACAACCAGAAAAACAGCCACAGTTGGACAATTGAAAAAGTAGAAATAAGGTCTGTAGATTAGATGGCATTTAGTAATGTTACCTAGCTGCTCTTCATAATTGTATTGTGGTTATATTGGAGAAACTGCGTGAATGGTGTATGGGGATTCTTTGTATTATTTTTCTACTGTATTGTTTAAACATTTTTTAAAGAAATGCAGCATGATATTGACAATAATACAACAGCTTCAGCACATATTCCCCAGTTTTGAATAAATCCAGTAGACACAATACATATTGGTTGAATGTAGAATATAGAAAACATGAATAATAGAACTCATGAGGCTATTTTAGTATTTGATGGTCAACACAGAATCTGTGCCCTTCTCGAGTGACCATTCTGCCCAGCTGCCGGTCATCAGCCAGGCTGGTCGGCGCACGTGCAGAGCTCCTTGCTCCAGGCACGACCTTCTTGGGTGCCCCCCGCTCCAGGGGTTCATGAGGAGTGTAGAGTCTGGTCTTTCCCCTCCATTCTGAACTGTGCCCGAGACCGGTGCTCCTTTTACGTGTGCCGACCCCGCCTCTGTCCTCAGCCCATTCCTGAGGCCTCCTGGCCTCCCGCACTGTTGGGCCCTAATAAACCTGCATGCCATACTCCATCTCGGTATCTGCTTCCAAAGCCCCAGCCTCTGAGACACATCTGGAACACTGTCCTTAAGGAACAGAACTTCAAGTCTATGCACCATGAAGATGGCTCCAAAATTGATGACATTACATCACAAGGAATATCTCACAGTCTGTGTAACAAATGATCAGCGTTCTCCAAAACAGAAATTTCATAAGCCATGTTTTCTAAAACACAGTGCAGTAAAATAATAAAAGTTAACATAACCAAAAAAGTTAGTTCTGGCATTCTGTTATTATAAATTAGTGATCCAGTTAATTATTAGAAAGTGGAAAATGAGAACTGCAAAACGTCAACAGGACTCTAAAAAAATGTATCCAATGTGGTCCAAGCAAGATTTAAAAAAACCCTACAGCTTTAAAATTTAATCATACTGAGTCAGAATGAGTGAAATAAACATTCACTTGAAGAGGTTACAAATACCATGACAAATAAGAAAAATGAATTATCACAATGAATTACAGTATTAGTGAATTTTAACACTAACAATATACTAATAATTATAAACACTAATAATTATAACACTACACTTTAAGAAAACCTTATAATTATAACACCTAAATATAGCCTATAATTAGTGCTTTAACATAAAAACATAATATGCACATATACTGTACTAGAAGGAATATTATTTGTGGTTTTCTCTGAGCACAGAGATTATTGCCAACTTTAAATTTTGCTCTATCTTCCAATTTCTTTTGGCATTGGAAATGCATTTATTTTATTCAAAATAATGTTAATCTCATAAACCATTAAGCTAAAACTTGGGATCATATATTCTGAACCTTTGGAGAAATCATAAAAATTGATACTTTAGAATAATCTGAAATGACAGATTATGCAGTCATTGATAATATCCTCTTTACTGTTCCATAATATAAGTACTAATATAGAAGATCGTCTTCTTTTAATATAGTGGGCACTGCAGTTGCTTCTGTAATATCTATTCCTCTTCTCCTTGGGAAAAATAAAGTTTCTTAGTGCTTCTGGGAAATAAAAAATCGTAAGGCTTCTCTCCGTCTCTCTCTCTCTATCTTCGCCTTCATCTCCTTGTCATTCATACATGAAGAAGCCTATTGACTTCTACAGGCTGGTGAGTTGTTACCTGGCCTTCGGCAGGCACTGAGTAGAACGACCAGCCTTAGGGAGAAGCTCAGACTTTGGAAACTGTTCCTTGATGGTCTTATGCCTGGATCCAACCCACAAACCCCATATGAACATTGACTGCCTTGGCATGGAATTCTCTTCTGTAATTGAAGAAAGCTTGAGCTGGTTTATGTATTACTCATAATAAAAGAACCCCAATGTATGTTTGCCAATATTCTCATAAAAGTATTATAGTATACATGTATGTAGCATTAGAAGTAATTTTAAGCTCTCTTCCAAATAAAGTCAACACATTTAAAAAACTTAATCTGCCATTTTCTATCTATGTTCTTGGGCAGCTTGTTCAAATTTTGGAAGTCTGTTTTTCCACCTCAATGTGTTGCAAATAATATAAATTTCTTGCTTTCAATTTCAAATATGTAAAAATAAGTTCTATAAGTAGTTCTTATAAAAAAGTAGGCACTCAAACATGATACTAGCCCGTCATGTTTTCTCCTATTGTATCAAATCCTATGATACTTCGACTTTACCTACACAGAGAGTTCATTATGAGTGAGGAACTGAACATATGAATAGACAATGGCCAGATCTGACCCAATACCTCTGCAGCGGTCATTCAAGAACTGTCAAGACATGGACAACAAAACCATCAACCTTTTCAGCCCCAAACTCAGGACCAACCAGGGAAAGCTAATATGCTCCTTCAACAATCATATTCTTCTTTCTTTTCTTTATTTTTATTTTTGATTATTTTCTACAATTAAAGAAATCTAACAATCATGTACAAAGCATCAAACAGTGCTCACAATTTATAACTGTTCCGACACTTACAATTTTTAATCTTTCATTTGCCTGTGGTTATTTACCCCCTCAGGTTCTGCTGACAGATTTGTTGCATAAAACTACACCTCTGAGACATCTGATGATGTTGGCATAGTGTTCTGGGCTCTCGCTGTAGTACTACTGCCAACAGTATACTCCTTTATTAAAAAATGCAGAGGCTCACTTGCAGCCAATTTGATAGCAGGATGATAGCGGGAAAAAATCAAATGCAAGATTTTTTTAAGCACAGTTTTTATGAAGACATTTATTTTATGGAATTAAATTACAACTAAATATTAAGGAAGTCGCCACAATGCTCTGAACCTGGTGTGGACTACCCTGGCACTGGTTGCACACTTCTTTCGCTCAACAATACGGATGAGCGATAGGTGCAGTGGTGTGTGGTGGCACGGCGTGGATTGGCATGCCAGTTATCGCACCTTCCCCCACAAGATATCTTATCTGGAATTGTCTGCAGGGCAGTAGATGTTCAATTGCTGGAAATACATGGTAGATTTTATGAGTGTTTCCTCAAATACTGCATCTTCTTCCTCAATACACATCTCCCCTGTAGCAGGTACTTAACAGAACACATCTGAAAAGCAGTGTTTTTCGTTTTATTTTTAGCAAGATTAACCTAAGTGCAAGGTTATGCTCCTGTTCCTCATTTGGACTTCTTATGTACACTTGAAAACAAATTCAATAAGGATCATTTAGGTAGAGGTCTGATTTGCTGGATTTTAAACCAGTCCTGTACTGAAATACTGATTTCCCTCCACTCATAGTTTTCCCCTCCATTCTGCCTCCCCAATTGTCACCCAGCTCACATAGAATTATGTCTTTGGACTTGGTTTCTCTTTTTCTCATCATCCAAATCTATGTCCTATGTATATTTCTCTTCCTACTCCCTACAAACACCACATTACTTACTTTCGCTGGGACTAATACTACAAAGTGCTAGAGATATGAAGATATGCAATCTCTACTGCTAAGAATATCCAAGTTCGGTCAGGGACGCAGGTGAGAAAACCAGCACCTACAGAGGAGGGAAAGCTGGGGTCAAGGTGTGAAGAGAAGTGGGAGGGTAGGGGAAATACATTTCCTGACTGGTGAGGACAGGTGATTAGGTAGGTTTTCTGGAGAGGATGCTGGAAAGATGGATGGGTAGATGATGCACACAGGGCCCACACTTAGGAAGGACCTGAGTGTGGGCTCAGGTTATGCTCTGATGTCACCATCTTGAAGTTCTTAATTTTTGGGCAAGGGGCCCACATTTTCACCTGCTGCTGGACTCTGCAGATTACGAGGCTAGTCCAGGAGCGAGGTACAGAGGCATAAGGGAGCATGGTGGGTTGAGGCATGGCAGTGGATTCAGGGTGACTGCATGGAAGTGTGGGTTGGGAGCCCGACAGGCGGAAAGGCTGGTGAGTAAGAGAAGCCCCTAATACAAGGACGGGCGATATTCAGAGTGAGAAGAGGACTGCCACCGAGTGATGGAGAGGCCTGGTGTTAAAGAACAGTGGAGGAGAAATGTGCAAGGGGTGAAGAAAGTGTGTCCGGAGAGAAGCAACAGAAAGTGGAGGAAAGAAGCAGGAAGCAGAGGCAGGTTTTGAGAATCTGATGAGGTGATGACAGAGAAATGCCCACTGGGTCTGAAATCTGGAGAACACCGGCAAGAAAGTACATGGTTGATGAGAATGATATGGAAGCAGATTGCAGTGGTTTCCTGTCCATGCTGATGGAAAAGAAGCCCTTAGGGCTGTGACAGGTTACGGAAGAAAAGGAAAGGTATTGGTTGATGGAGCAAAGTCCCAAGGAGACAAGAGAGAGATTTCCCCAGCTGTTTCCTTTCCTCCTTCCCACAGGCACCCCTCATTCTAGGTCCTCACACCCTGGACCTGGATTACAGGAGGGGCATCCTGCTGGCCTCACCCGGCTCTAACCCAGCGTTGACGCCCCTGCCAATCCCATTCAAAGCCATGGTCCGCGAACAGTTCCTCCAGTCAGGTCGCTGCACTGGCTCCCTTGAACTCTTTAAACATCTCAGTTCCTCGTATCAGCATAGCATTTATCTATCCTCTCAAACTGAGCTCTTCCATGGAATCCTCAATGGCTGATTTCCCACAACTTTTATTGTAACTGTGACCTGAACTTCATAATTAATTCGATTGAACTCTCCCCAATGTTTGTGTTTCTGCCATGCTCACTAACCCTTCTGAGAAAAAAAACACCATGCTCATTTACTCATACTTAAGTTATTGTGTATCAGGCAAACTGCTGTCTTTATCTTAATAATGGCTCAGAAACTTCACCAGGGTGCCCCTGGTGATCAAGCAAATTTATGGGGGCATCACAAGATATTTTATTTTTGAAGGAAACACAGAGATACTTGACATCTGTCAACACTATCAAAATACTCAGTGGCATAATTAATAGTTTCAACATTGGATCACTCCATATTCCTTTGAGCAACATCACATCTTTGCAAAGCAGGGTTTTGGGTGGTTGCTATGATAAGAAAAAAAGCATGTGCAATGAAAATCAACTTGGATCAAGAAATGAGGATTAAGAAATTATGCAGTGCCTAACAGGTGCACATTTTCCACTAATGGTAGTTATTTAACTACAAAATAAAATAATATTTTTCTTTCAACTTAAGTGTGTTATTTTTTTCCAGTGGCCTCTAGGTTGTTAGGACATAAATATGTATTAATTTTTTTGGACTTAACTACTTAATAAATGTAGCTGCATTTATTTTGGAAAGGGAAACCATGGAAATACTGTGGAGATACAAAAGGCACTGTGTGGACTGAGGGTCTCTGCCCTACTTCCTTGGACTAGGGACGGGGCAGACGCCACTTGTGGCTCTCTGGCTAGCAGTGTGCAGTGGGTCTCCCTGAGGCCACAGCCCAGCAGGGGAGCAGGCAGCTAAGACCAGTCCAGTCCATCAGGTCTTCTCTCCATGGGAGAGGCCATGTGAAACCCACAGAAAAGGACCCCATAGTGGAATGGCCCTGGGATGGAAAGGGATTAGAAGTCGTGGTGGAGAAGCCAGGAGGCAGAGGGTGTTTGGATTGAAGCCCTGCCTGTAACTAACCAAGCTTCAGGACTGAGCACCTCAGAAAGAAGGAGCTGGCCATTCTACAGTGGGACAGACCAGTCAGGGAGAGGAACCAAGACTGAGAAAGACTGACTCCTAGAAGCAGCCTGTGTCATCTGCTTCATTACAGCTGCCCTGTGGCCGGTGTGGATGGGCAGTGCTCCAGTTCCAGCCCGTGCAGACATGTTCCCATGTTTATAAATCTTTTCATCCTTGCACTAACTCCTCCTAACTCATATATCTAGTTGTTATAAAATGTGATGACATGTGTCAGGCCTTATATTTTGTAACCTTATCTATTCTGCCACTTTATTTTAAACACAAGAAAAACTATATCCAGCAAAAAGCCAAGATCATATATAGTGAGTTATATAACAATTTAGCCTTAAGTTTTTAAAATTTCCAAACCCTGGCACTCCATTACCCCAGGGAGCTGAGGATGCTAACTGGCTTGCCCCTCTTTGGGCCTTAACCTCCACCATTGGCATCAACTAAAAATCTCTTGACTGAATGTAACCCATTGTGTAAGTCAGTATAGTATTGGTTCAATGTGGCTTAGCCCAATAAGACTCCATTGTGTTACATTAATATTTCAATTGAAAAACAAACGGAGATATTAATCTTAAAGAGATATTTGCTCAGCTTGGTTTCTAAAGGATTAACTGCTAAAATATACATTGAGACCCAAATTTGATGAATTTACCAGATTTTTTTATTCTCTCTATTTAAAGAATATGTGTGTCCGTTTTCACATTGTACATTGTTGACACATCTTGTCATGTGGGTTTTTTTTACAAGTTTGCTTATTAACTGCTCCATTCTGTCTCATAGTGTCTATGTTCTAAAGGGAGGTTATTTTTCTTTAGAAATTCCATTATCTCATATTACTTAAACCAGATAGTCATTGATCCAAGATCACTGATTAATGACAGTCAGGTGTGAAGAATGTTAGTTTTGCTTATTGGGCTCTCATGCTACTTGTGTAATTGAGCTTGTGTGTCCTGAGGGAGGGGAAGGCGATGGCTATGTAAGCCTTTCTGAAGACATAAGTGAATATACATGTCTGCAGAACTGCTTCCATTTATGTAGACTGTTAGGTATATTAGATATCCATCTACTATCTCATCTAATCGCTGGAATAATCTGTGATGTGTCTTTCCTTCAGAGCTACACTTACTTGTTTTCATTTTGTGGATATATTGCTTAATTCTTTAAAATGTCTCAGGTTGCATTCTCGGAGTGGTATAAGATTCATGTAAGGTAAGTCACATGTAAGGAACACATTTTCTAACGTACACTCAAGATGAATTCGCAGTTCAGCTGGTTGACAGCATAGATACTTGTAATTTTTCTTCCTCTCTAGATGAAAATTTTTCTTACTCTCTAGATGAAAATTTTCCATCAGGGTTTTAAAATAAAAAGTTCCTTAAAACTCTGCTTAAAAAGTGTCATATCAGTTCTGTTGAACCAGGGCAAATAACCACTATTTATATTAAGCTACCATGGAATTGAAACTTGCTGATAATTTACCTGTAGTACATGCTGGGTGTTCACTTAGGAGGATAATCGTTTTCAGTCAGAACTTTGAGTGTCCATTTTGTGCAAAGCACTGCAAAATTGTGGCCTTTGAAAATGAGTAAAACTTAAATCTTGCCCTCAAGCGAGATGAAAATATATTGTGAAAATTGGCAGATACACAAAAACATACACAGGATTCTGTAATGACATGGAGATTAGGTCACAAAAGGAAAATGTGTGTGGGTGAAAGCGGGGTCCCTGTCCACAGAGCTTCATATTAGAGTGTCACTTAGGGTGTGGAATATACCATATGCAATAAGTTGAATAGAACAGAATAAATACAGTATAATTAATATAACAATATACATACATATGATCAAAATAATAATAGATATGTACTTTTTTTTAGATAAAGTTTAAAAACATCACAATTCTATTCTGACAAAAATTGGGTTTATTTGTGTATTTCCTTTCAGCCTTCCCCCTATGAATTCAAATTTTACATAATTGTAATTGAAGGTAAAATATAACTCTGTATTTAAAAACTGTCATTATTGTAGTGTAAACATTTGCACAATGCTGTATTTCTTCATAGCCATCATTTTGAATGAGAGCATAATATATCTTTCAGAGGATCTACTATATTTTTCCAACTTTCTCCTACTCTTACATATTTTGTTTTTTATAGTGTTTCACTCCTTCACATAGCTTGTTCTGAAAAACATAGTTATGCACATCGTTTTATCCCCCCACATTTGAAGGTATGTCCTTAGAAGAGGTTCCAAAAAGTGGGACAAACGGTATGCATATCATTTATGGAGTGTCACTTTTCAGCTGCATTTCAATACAAGCCCAAGGCCGCAGCATCCCCCCTTGTCTGAGAGCACAGAAGTGTATCAGTGAGCTTCTCAAACCTCGTCCCAGCATCTTGAGACAGCAAGTGCGGGGACAGGGGCATTGTTAAGTTGTTGAACACATCTCTTAAAGACCACTGAGAAAACATGACAAGAAGAAGCATTTACGGAGAGTTCAAATTGTATTTGGGGAAGAAAATGCAACAGAAAACTCAAATTTCTTTGGAAAAAAAATACACGTTTGGGAAGAAGAATATCAGATACTTATACTTGAAAGTTTATTTTTGGTTTCTACCCAATAGTTAAATCTAACATCTTTTAAAAATCCCAATTCTTATACTGTCACACTGATGTATGAACATGGTTGCCCCACATCGTGTTATTCACAGATTTTATCAGTTGTCTATGTTGTTTTCTCATACTTTGGAAAGCCGCACAGCTCCATAGATAAAAATATGCATTGTATCAGACAACACCTCCATTAAGGTTACTGTTAACCCACTATCATCTCTCCCAGAACTTTCATTCAATGCACAGTTTTTCTGTCTTATGAGCAAGGCTATAATGGCAGACTTTATCAAGTGATTCACAGACATCTAAATAAACTATATATGAGTAATTAATTTCCTTTGCCTAAATCTTTCATCTTTTCCTTTCACCAGTGAGCTCTCATTGAATGCAAGTTTGATCATGGTACTACTCAACTAAAAACAAACCTGGAAATGCAGAAATCACAGAGAAGCTGCTACAAATGATCTCAGCTGCTTTGTCCAGAATGTGTTGTCCTTAGTACCACCTGAAGCCACTGTCCAAACCTTATGTTACTTTCTAGAAATGCCTGTGACCTTGTCTACAGCTAGCAATGGAAGAGAGCCTTTTCCTTCTGGCGTCTGTATCTCTTTTGAGTATCACCTATTGGAAGGATCTAACAATTACGCTGATGACAAAGAAATCTGAAAAAATATGCAGTGCAGGAGACTAGAAGAATAGGATTCACACCGAATAGTAGCAACAATAATAAGATTCTGACCCAGTGCTTTACAAGCCATTGTTTTATCAGTTTGCCTTTTTTAGCCTCATTTTCTTCTGCTTTCTTGCTGCTTAGCACCCTTAATTATTCCCAAACTCCCCCGATTTGGAATATTCAGATCACGGTCATGAGATCCACACCCACAGTCCCGTCTGAGTCTCACATCCAGTCTGCACATCCCTTAGAAGATCCTCGAGTTCTGCTTATGTAAAATCATACTCCTCTGTCCCACTCTGTTCCTCTGACTTCTGTAACGCAGTGGCGCCTCCTTCCACACAATCTGTACAGTCTGAAATGTGGGCTTTATCTTTGGCTCTTACTTTGTCCCTATCTCCTTCATCTAATCAGTCTTCAAGTCCTGAAGACTCTAACTTTTCCTTCTGGCTTCTCCATCTTATTGTAGGCCAACATTATTTATCTCCTTGATCATTCCAGAACCTAATCCATATCCCACACTTCAAAACATGTATCCAGTGCTCAGGTCCCTTCAGTGGGTCCCCATTGCGTCCAGGATAGAGCCCAACCTCTTACCATGTTCTAGCAGGTGTATGTGCCTGGGGCTTTGCTCTCCACTCATCTCTCCCACCACTTCACGCCTCTGCCTCGACATCCCTATCATGTGGAGCTGCTACCTCCTCGGGTGTAATGCAAGGCCCCTTTCCTCTACACCCTCTGTATGTCCTCTCCCTTCTCTTTTGTACACCCTTCCACCCAGAGCCTTTTCCTGACTAACTTGTACTCATTCTTTAGGTCTCAGTTTAGATGTTATTTCTGAGAAGGTGCCCACATGTGATCATGTTGAGCAAGTATAAGAGGTAACATTTAAATATAAAACTTAAGAATGGCACCCACTGCAGCAGAATATGATGTTCTGTGTCCAAGGGATCACGATCCCTGTGTGCTGTCTCGTAGCCCTATAACACCTGGTTTTCTGATTCATTTGTGAATGCAACACAGTATTTTCATTTATTTTACTTGTCACTTAACACCCACCCCTTTTGGAATACAGGCCTTCAGGAGGAAGGGAGAACCTGTGTCTTGTTAGCATTGTATCCATAGGTACACAGTAAATACTGTAACATGAACAGATAAATGAGTGGAGTGGATAAACACCCTTTCTTCTATCTTTAATAGAGCCATTTCATGAACAACTTGTCAAAGACAAATGAGTCCAATGTTTACCACAAGGACCAATCAAATGCTGGCACTTCCCTTGTTTCCTGCAGACGTATCACCACAGTTTGGATCTGCTTCCACCTTTTTATTTTATTCCTTTGAAGGGTGAGGGTAGTGACAGCACCTTCTATGGTATCACCATAAAAGCTTTGCCCTTGAACAAAGCAATGAGGTAGAATTTCAGGGCAATGGTCCAGGGTCAGACGACTTACACCGTGACGCCAATTTATTCCCTACAGGTGCAGTTGTAAGTGAACATTATAACCTTACAAATAGATTCATTCATCTCATCACGTGATTTTTTAATACTTTTAATAGGTATAATGTTATATTTCCTTTGGCTGTCGGCATTATTAGATGAATTTAGAAGTTTTGTGCTTTGAATTTTTAGAGTCAACATTTCAGTTCATATATTAATCTTTTTTAATTAAGAGCTTCTTAGAAGCTTTTCTGCATCTGAAAATAATGAAATCCTCTCCTAAAATTGAACTGCACAAATTCCCTGGTCATACAAATAATTATTCTACCAATGACAATGTGTAGAATCTTGTCTTCTTAATTCCTGGGGTTTCCAAGGTAAGCCTACTTTAATCAGGTTAAACTTCATAATTTAGAGTCAAGTTTGCATAGGTAAAATGAGTGGGCCCTCCTTGAAAAACAAGTGTATAATGAACCCCTAATTCATTTATATAAATGTTTTGGCAACTAGATAAACCTTCAGTGTCATTTATATTCTATTAGCATCTGGGGTCCCTGTGCCTTTGCACTGGCACTAGCAATCCTGGTCCTCTGGGAGGCAGTCCTCGCCCCCGGGTGGCTGGCTGCGGGCAGCTGGGCGCAGGCGCCCTCACAGAACCCGTCAGGAAATGCCCTTAAGGGGCCTAGAGCAAAAGGGCACCGTTCCTGTGAATGATGTCAGGGTGATCAAAGAATATGATTTATTTCTCCCATTAAATGTATTTTTATGACTACTTCAGTTGAATTTTCCTCAGTGTATTTTAATCATTAACTATAAACTATATGGAAAAAAGTCCTTCTAAAGGTCATTTATTTAAATTTTCGATAACCTGTCGATGCTTCCATTCAGTTTCAAATATTAAACCTGAACATTCATAAGCTGAGGAAGACTGGCATTTCCTTTAGAAGGGAACTGGCCACACACACCACCAATTTAGATTAATTTTACTTATACATAACGTACGTATTTTATGTAATTGACTACTTTCTCAGTGATTATTCAGATGTCTCCAAATTTACATAAATAATACATTAATAGCAAATGTAGTTATTTCAATTTAAAAAATGAAAACAATTCTGACATTGGTTCCATGGCCATTTCCTTGTTTTTAAAGTGACTCCCAATTTCTTTAATATTTTTAATTTTTTTAATTTTTAATTTCTACTTTTAATTTTAATTTTTTTTAATTTCGGTATTATTAATGTACAATTACATGAGCAATATTAGGGTTACCAGACTCCACCTACTATCAAGTCCCCGCCACACACCCCATTACAGTCACTGTCCATCAGCATAGTAAGATGCTATAAAATCACCACTTGTCTTCTCTGTGTTATACGGCCTTCCCGGTACGCCTCCCCTGCTGCTACATTATATGTGCTAACCCTAATGCCCCTTTTTCCCCCTTATCACTCTCTTCCCACTCATCTTCCACAGTCCCTTTCCCTTTGGTAACTGTTAGTCCATTCTTGGGTTCTGTGAGTCGGCTGCTGTTTTGTTCTTTCAGTTTTTGCTTTGTTCTTATGCTCCACAGATGAGTGAAATCATTTGGTACTTGTCTTTCTCTGCCTGGCTTATTTCACTGAGCATAATACCCTCGAGCTCCATCCATGTTGTTGCAAATGGTAGGATTTGTTTTCTTCTTATGGCTGAATAATATTCCACTGCGTATATGTACCACATATTCTTTATCCATTCATCTACTGATGGACACTTAGGTTGCTTCCATTTCTTGGCTATTGTAAATAGTGCTGCAATAAACATAGGGGTGCATATGTCTTTTTCAAACTGGGCTGCTACATTCTTAGGGTAAATTCCTAGGAGTGGAATTCCTGGGTCAAATGGTATTTCTATTTTGAGTGTTTTGAGGAACCTCCATACTGCTTTCCACAATGGTTGAACTAATTTACATTCCCACCAGCAGTGTAGGAGGGTTCTCCTTACTCTACATCCTCGCCAACATTTGTCGTTGTTTTTCTTTTGGATGGTGGCCATCCTCAGTGGTGTGAGGTGATATCTCATTGTGGTTTTAATTTGCATTTCTCTGATGATTAGCAAAGTGGAACATCTTTTCATGTGTCTCTTGACCATCTGAATTTCTTCTTTGGAGAAGTGTCTGTTCAGCTATTCTGCCCATTTTTTAATTGGCCTATTTGCTTTTTGTTTGTGGAGGTGTGTGAGCTCTCTGTATAATTTGGAAGTCAACCACTTATCGGATATGTCATTTATGAATATATTCTCTCATACCGTAGGATGTCTTTTCGTTCTACTGATGGTGTCTTTTGCTGTACAGAAGCTTTTCAGTTTGATATAGTCCCACCTGTTCAATTTTGCTTTTGTTTCCCTTGCTGGGGAGATATGTTCATGAAGAACTTGCTCATGTTTGTGTCCAAGAAATTTTTGCCTATGTTTTTTAATAACAGTTTTATGGTTTCATGACTTACATTCAGGTCTTTGATCCATTTTGAGTTTACTTTTGTGTATGGGGTTAGAAAATAATCCAGTTTCATTCTCTTATATATGTCCAGTGTTGCCAACACCAGCTGTTGAAGAGGCAGTCATTTCCCCATTGCTGTCCATGGCTACTTTATCATATATTAATTGACCATATATGCTTGAGTTTATATCTGGGCTCTCTAGTCTGTTCCATTGGTCTATGGGTCTGTTCTTGTGCCAGTACAAAATTGTCTAGATTACTGTGGCTTTGTAGTAGAGCTTAAAGTTGGAAAGCAAGATTCCCCACTTTATTCTTCCTTCTCATGATTGCTTTGGCTATTCGGGGTCTTTTGTGGTTCCATATGAATTTTAGAACTATTTGCTCTAGTTCATTGAAGAATGCTGTTGGTATTTTGATAAGGATTTCATTGAATCTGTAGATTGCTTAGGCAGGATGGCCATTTTGACAATATTAATTCTTCCTATCCATGAGCATGGGATGTGTTTCCATTTATTGTTGTCTTCTTTTCTCTCATGAGTGTCTTGTAGTTTTCAGAGTATAGGTCTTTCACTTCCTTGGTTAGGTTTATTCCTAGGTATTTTATTCTTTTTGATGCCATTGTGAATCGAATTTTTTTTTCTGATTTCTCTTCTTGCTAGTTCATTGTTGTGTATAGGAATGCAACAGATTTGTGTGTATTCATTTTGTATCCCGCAACTTTACTGAATTCAGATATTAGACCTAGTGGTTTGGGAGTGGATTCTTTAGGGATTTTTATGTACAATATCATGTCATCTGCAAACAGGGACAGTTTGACTTCTTTCTTACTAATCTGGATGCCTTTTATTTCTTCATGTTGTCTGTTTGCCATGGCTAGGAACTCTAGAACTATGTTGAATAAAAGAGGGGAGACTGGGCATCCTTGTCTTGTTCCCGAGCTTAAAGGAATAGCTTTCAGCTTCTCACTGTTAAGTATGTTGTCTGTGGGTTTGTCATATATGGCCTTTATTATGTTGATGTACTTGCCCTCTATACCCATTTTCTTGAGAGTTTTTATCATGAATGGATGTTGAATTTTGTTGAATGCTTTCTCAGCATCTATGGAGATGATCATGTGGTTTTTGTCCTTCTTTTTGTTGATGTGGTGGATGATATTGATGGATTTTCGAATGTTGTGCCATCCTTGCATCCCTGGGATGAATCCCACTTGATCGTGATGGATGATCTTTCGGTTGTATTTTTGAATTCGGTTTGCTAATATTTTGTTGAGTATTTTTACATCTATGTTCATCAGGGACATTGGTCTGTAGTTTTCTTTTTTTGTGGTGTCTTTGCCTGGTTTTGGTATTAGAGTGATGTTGGCCTTGTAGAATGCATTTGGGATTATTCCCTCCTCTTCTACTTTTTGGAAAACATTAAGGAGAACCAGTATTAGATCTTCACTAAGTGTTTGATAAAATTCAGCAGTAAAACTGTCTGGTCCATGGGTTTTGTTCTTAGGTAGTTTTTTGAATACCTAATCAACTTTTTTGCTGGTAATTGTTTATTCACATATTCTGTTTCTTCCTGGGTCAGTCTTGGTAGGTTGTATTTTTCTATAAAGTTGTCCATTTCTTCTAGGTGATCCAGTTTGTTACCATATAATTTTTCATACTATTCTCTCATCATTCTTGTATTTCTGTGGTGTCCGTAGTGATTTTTCCTTTCTCATTTCTGATTATGTTTATGTGTGTAGACCATCTTTTTTTCTTGATAAGTCTGGCTGGTGGTTTATCCATTTTGTTTATTTTCTTAAAGACCGAACTCCTGTTTCATTGAGTCTTATTGTTTTTATGCTTCTCAATTTTATTTTTTTCTTCTTTAATCTTTATTATGTCCCTCCTCTACTGATTTTCAGCCTCATATGTTTTTCCTTTTCTAGTTTCATTAATTGTGAGTTTAGACTATTCATTTGGGGTTGTTCTTATTTCCTGAGGTAGGTCTGTATTGCAGTGTATTTCCCTCTTAGCATAGCCTTGGCTGTGTCCCACAGATTTTGTGTTGTTGAATTATTGTTGTTATTTGTCTCCATTTATTGCTTGATATGTGTTTTTATTTGATCATTGATCCATTGATTATTTAGGAGCATGTTATTAAGCCTTCATATGTTTGTGGGCTTTTTCATTTTCTTTGAATAATTTATTTCTAGTTTCATACCTTTGTGATCTGAGAAGCTGGTTGGTACAATTTCAATCTTTTTGAATTTACTGAGGCTCTTTTTGTGGACTAGTGTATGATCTATTCTTGAAAATGTTCCATGTGCAATTGAGAAGAATGTGTATCCTGTTGCTTTTGGATGGAGTGTCCTGTAGATGACTGTTAGGTCCATCTGTTGTAATACGTTGTTCTGTGCCTCTGTCTGTTTATTTATTTTCTGTCTGGTTGATCTGTGCTTTGGAGTGAGTGGTGTGTTGGGGCCTCCCAAAATGAATGCATTGCATTCTATTTCCCCCTTCAGTTCTGTTAGTATTTGTTTCACATATGTAGGTGATCCTGTGTTGGGTGCATAGATATTTATAATAGTTATAGCCTCTTGTTGGACTGACCCTTTTATCATTATGTAATGCCCTTTTTTGTCTCTTATTACTTTCTTTGTTTTGAAGTCTATTTTGTCTGATACAAATACTGCGACTCCTGCTTTTTTCTCCCTATTAGTTGCATGAAATATTTTTTCCATCCCTTCACTCTTAGTCTGTGTGTGTCTTTTGGTTTGAAGTGAGTATCTTGTTGGCAGCATATAGATGGGTCTTGCTTTTTTATCCATTCAATGACTCTACGTCTTTTGATTGGTTAATTCAGACTAGTTACATTTAGGGTGATTATTGATAAGTATGTACTTATTTCCATTGCAGGCTTTAGATTCATGGTTACCAAAGGTTCAAGTGTAATTCCCTTATTATCTAATAGTCTAATTTAACTCACTTCTTATGCTATTACAAACACAACCTAAAGATTCTTTTTTTTTCTTCCTCCTCCATTCTTTGTATGTTATGAATCATATTCTGTACTCTTTGTCTATCCCTTGGGTGACATCTATTTAGCCTTAGAAATACTTCCACCTGTAGGAGTCCCTCCAAAATACACTGTAGGGACGGTTTGTGGGAGGTAAATTCCCTCAGCTTTTGCTTATCTGTAAATTGTTTAATCCCTCCTTCAAATTTAAATGGTAACCTTGCTGGGTAGAGAATTCTTGATTCAAGGCCCTTCTGCTTCATTGCCTTAAATCTATCATGCCACTCGCTTCTGGCCTGAAAGGTTTCTGTTGAGAAATCTGATGATAGCCTAATGGGTTTTCCTTCGTATGTGATCTTTTTTCTCTCTCTAGCTGCTTTTAAAAGTCTGCCTTTATCCTTGATCTTTGCCATTTTATTTATTATATGTCTTGATGTTGTCTTCCTTGGGTGCCTTGTGTTGGGAGATCTGTGCATCTCCATGGCTTGAGAAACTATCTCCTTCCCCAGATTGGGGAATTTTTCAGCAATTACCTGCTTAATGACACTTTCTATCCCTTTTTCTCTCTCTTCTTCTTCTGGCACCTCTATTATGTGAATATTGTTCCATCTGGATTGGTCATACAGTTCTCTCAATATTCTTTCATTCTTAGAGATTCTTTTTTCTCTCTGTGCCTTAGCTTCTTTGTGTTCCTCTTCTCTAATTTCTATTCCACTTTCTGTCTCTTCTACTACATCTAACCTGCTTTTAAATCCCCCATGGTATGTTTCATTTCAGATATGTAATTTCTTAATGATTGAATCTCCATCTTAAATTCATTCCTAAGTTCTTGAATATTTTTCTGTACCTCCATAAGCATGTTTATGATTTTTATTTTGAACTCTCTTTCAGGAAGATTGGTGAGTTCATTTTCATTTGGCCCTTTTTCTGGGGTTTGTAAGATTTTGGTCTGAATCATGTTCTTTTCACATTTCAAATTTCTGTGTGGTGCCCTCTAGTGCCCAGAAGCTCCAGTCTCTGGAGATGCTCAGCCCCTAAAGTGAGGCTGGGAATTGTAGGGGAGAGGAGCTGGTGCCCTGTTTCGTGAGGTCTGTATGCAGCCTGGTGCAGCATTCTTTCCTGTTGCTATTTTAGGGTTAGTTGTATTAACTATATTTTCTCACTATCTGTGGTTTTGGCAGGAGTTCTGTGTCTCACCTCTCACAACTCCATCTTCTGAATTTATTTTTAAAAGGGTTTTTTTTTATTTGGTATATTTAATATATAGATACTATCAATAATCAAAACCACCTTAACAACATTACTTTTACTTTGATTTTTTGGTTGAAAAATAAAGTAAAGCATGATATGGAATTTACATGAAAATATGTTAGCATGTCTTGTACCCCTCTTGTTTCTCACAGACCTGTGTCCACAGTTCAGAGGTGGGTCTGCTCCCACCTTTTTATTTTATTCCTTTGAAGGAATTGGGGTAGGTAGAGCATTTCAGTAAAACTTTACACTTGAACTCTGTAACCGAGCACATACAATTTCCATCATTACCAGTTTACCTATATGTCACTCTCAAATATTAAAAAGCCAACTTTTCTTTGCTTTAGTCCCTGCTGCCCTATGTAGATCAAATGTCCAGTGAAGCAGCCCTGACCATGACCATGGTAGAACTATTTCAATAAACATGTAAGTGAATGAGTGGAGAAAATGAATCAATGCCTACACAAAGCGAATTTCGGAGCAAGGAAAATTATCAGGGGAAAGATAAAAGGGTCATAGTGATAAAGAGGTCAATTCTTCAAGAAGATGACAGTCATTAATGTGTATGTGCATTTTACAGACATCAAAATATATGAGGCAAAACTTATTGAACTTCAAGGAAAAAAGAGAAGTCTACTTTCACATGGAGAGTTCAATCCTTCTCTACTAGTGACTGACAATCCAACAGGCAGAAAATCAGTAGGACCTCGTTGAACTCAACACAACCATGAAACAACTGGATGTAATTGACATTTATAGAATACTTCATCTAACAATAGCAGATTGCATATTCTTTTAAAGCTCAAATGAACCATACTAATAAAGAACAGACACTGGACTATGAAACAGACCTTAAAAAATTAAAAGAATTTTAATCATACAGAGAATGGCCTCAGACCAAAATGGAATTAAGCTAGATATTAGTAACAAAAAGATAACTAGAAAATCCCAAAATATTTGGATGAAAAGCACTCTTATAAATAAACATGGGTCAAAGAAGAAATTCCAAGAAAAATTAAAAATATTTTGAATTAAATGTAATTGAAAATACAGCTTATGAAAATTTGTGGGATACAGAAAATACAGTACTTAGAGGCATATTTACAGCATTGAGTGCATATATTAGAAAAGATCCAAAATTCAATAATGTAAGCTTCCACCTTGGGAAAATATGGAAAAGCAAATTAAATTCAAAGCAAGCAGAAGAAAAACAAACAATAAAAATTACAGCATAAATCAGTGGAAATGGAAACAGCTTTATTCATTTATAACAGCTTTATTTATCATTACCAAGAACCTGGAAGAAACTAAGATGTTCTTGAATAGGTGGCTGGATAAAGAGATGGTGGTACATCCATACAATGGAGTATTACTCAACTATAAAATAAATGACCTATCAAGCCGTGAGAAGACACAGAAAAACCTTAAATCCAGATTATTAGTCAAGAATTCAGAATGAAAATCCATTCACTGTATGATTCCAACGATATGACATTCTGGAGTGGAGACAGTGTAAAGATCAGTGGTTATCAGGTGTCGAGGAGAAGGAGGGGTGAGTAGGCATAGCACAGGGAGATTTGGGGGGAATAAATCTATTTTGTGTTATACCTTAAAGGTGGATATATGACATTTGTCAAAATTCCTACAACTAAACCACATAAAAAGTGAACCCTAATAATTTATGGACTTCAATCTATTTGTCCATCAATTTGACTAACACAAGATGTTAACAATCAGAGAAACTGTCAGGAGTGGGGGAGATCATGTAGGAGTTCACTGTACTTTCTGTACATTCTTTCTATAAACCTAAAACTTCTGTAGAAAAAGAAAAAGTACACATTGAATTGTACCCTTAAAATGGGTGCATGTTACACCTTTTAAAATTATACCTCAAAAAAGTTTATTTTAAAGTTGGAAAAAATGAATAATGAAAGAATAAATTTTGATCAATTCTACATAGTTATTCTTTCAGTACTATATTTACATTATTTCTTAATAACCACAGGCTTTTTGTCAAGGAGGAGGACGAGAATATGGAAAGCTTGATAGAGTTTAAAAGAAACTGCCACGAGGATGGGAAGGAACCCTACAAATTTTGTCCTTAAAAAATTAGCCACGGTTACATAAAGATGAAAGATTATAAGCTTCACAACACTATGAAGGATTTGTCATATTTTGAAATAGAATCTCAGAACAGAAGTTTAAGGAATAATTAATACTACTAATTTAAGAAATAACTGTATTAGAAGATTCAGTTGAACAATCAGAAAATAGAAGTGTATCTCAAGTGAGAAAGAATCAGGTTGAATCTCTTACTGAAAGCTTTTGCTGCAACAATGAAGGTGAGTTTGAGAGTAGAAATGCCTGGGTTCTTCTCCCATATGACATACTAAGTAGCTGACCATGGAAAATTATTCAAAACCTCTAAGACTGTGTTTCCTATCCATACAGTGGAGATAGTAGCAGTATCTACTCTTTAAGAGACATTTGAAGATTGAATGAACAGTACATATAAAACATTAAGCACATTCCTGTTTTTAGTGAACAGTCAATAATATGTTTTATTAATAATAATACACTAGTAGTTTGTAAATAATGAGTATTTACTTTAAATGTCCCCCTCCCCTGAGATTTCATGGGAAAAAGGATTGCCATCCTTAGAAGTAGTTTTAGGGAGCAAGCTTTTAGGAAGTAACCAGTAGTGATTATAACTGAACTGGTGTATTCATAAAATTAGTTGTTTGTTTTTTTAAGTCAAATATTTGACTTGAACTTTACCTGCATGATTTTTAAGACTAAAGACTTCTAATCAAATTGCAAATTATGATTTTTAATTTCCCATGTTCAATGACAGTTTGAATCCTGTAATATACACTTAAAATTTTTTTTTACTGTGACATAATGTCAGACTTACCAGAAAGTTTTAAGGAAAGTACAGAGAATTTTCAAACGCTTTTCCCTCAGAGCCCTCCAATGTTAACATGTGCTGCATTTGCTTTGTCCACCCCCTCTCTTCATACACGCTATCTTTCTGAAATGTGTGAAAGGAACGTGCATATATAATAATCCTTCTTCCCTAAATAATTCATTGTATATTGAATTAAAAAAAGCATTCTTTCATAAAACCACAGTATATCCATCAAACTCAGGAAATTACCACTGATACAGTACTACTCTCTAATGTACAGACTTTATCCAGATTTTACCAGTTGTCCCATAAGGTCACTTATACACAAAGAAAATCCAAGATGATTGGTTTCATTGAGTTGTCAGCCTCTTTATTTTCGCTTAATTTAAAACAGTTGCTGAAGCTTTATATTTTAATATATTGATATTTTACAAGAAAATTAGGCACTCATTTTGTAACGTGTCCCTCCCTTTAGGTTTGTCTAATATTTTCTTATGATTGGATCCAGGTTCCATATTTTTGGCAGAAATACCACAAAAATGATACTGAGTTTTCTCAGCACATGGTTTTAGAAGGCAAGGGCTGTCAATCCCATTACTACCGTGTTAGCTCAGATTATTTGGTTAAATGACAAGGACCAGTTCTCCATAGAAAGGTTAATGTCTTCACCCTCTGTATTTGGTATTCTGTTGTGAGATGTTTTAAGAAGGTAAAAACCGTGTTACTCCTCAGATTTATGCCCATTCATCTTAGCATTCATTGATGGTTCTGATCAGTGCCCAAATATTATCACTTTCATTGGATTTACTAGTCACTAAATAATACCTCCCACAGACAAGCATAGCCCAAAAAAGGTGTCACTGCACAATTCATGGAGGTGGGTAGGCACAAGTTCTCACCCTTCTCAAAGCCATGTGCTTTTTTCATTGACAAGATAGCTGATGTGATTACAACACTAGTAATTTGGGCAAAGCATATCTGTGTTTATTCATTATCTATTTACATATCGGTATTTAAAATTAATTAAAGTGTTTCTTATGTTATTATACCAAGAAAACAAACATCGAATTCAAAGTGGAACTTGTTTTTTGAGTAGGAATGCCTAAGTATGATTGAGTTCTTCCTTTTCTCAGTGTAAGCTTAAAATATGTCTTTCATTAGAAAACAATTTTAAGTTTCTAAGTTTCTCTTCTACTCTAAGGAAATAGTGTTCCCTGCTGCTCTTTTTGGCTTCCCTGGAGCAGCCTGCTGGTTCTGGACATAGATGAAACCCTGAGACTCCAAGTAATAATCAGTCTTTGAATTGTGTGATTGGAGAAAGAAGTCCAGCCTTCTATGTTTAATTGCCCAATCATCTCTTGACTCATGACTACAATTTCAAGTCATACACTATACTTTTTAAATGTGCATTTCTGTAGTCATCATATTTTTTAATATTTTTATAATATGAACTGAGAACAACTTTAAAACATCTGTATAGTTTGGAGAAAGTCATTCTCATGTTTTGATAAGAAAGTAATGGAATAATTTAACTATTGAAAGCATAGTTGATTCATTGAGAAAATCAAAACACTGGCAGGTTTTCCATATCAAATTCAGGGGCACAACATATAAAATTATGTTAAAATTGGACATAATGTCTAATACTCAGTTTTATATATATCATCTCTAATTCCATGCCTCACCAATTTGTTACAAATTCATAAAGCTTAATTTAAATGGGCTTAAGTGTCCTTAAGTATATTAATCCATCTGCTTTCAAACAAGTGTAAAGCAAAATTAACACAGAATGTTCATTATCTATTCTTTACACGTATTTATGAAAAATAAAAATTTTGTTAGACCTTTGAGCTAATAAGCATTATACTTTGGCTGAATTTTTACACCAATCAGTGTATCTTCTGGAAAACTTAACATTTGCCCTTGTTCAATTAATAAATAAAATGAAATTCTTTCTATCATCTATTCAATGACTTTGAATTGTAGCATTTCCTACCCAGTTCCTCCTATTGCCAGCATTTTGCTTCTGTCCCTTTCTTCTATTACCCTTTCCCTCTGGCCCCCACTTGAGGTCTCTCTGTATTACCAGCACCATCCAAAACCAAGTAGTGTTCCCCACATACCTGCCTTTTGAATAAATGCCTCCAGCTACATGCAGATGAACTCTTTGCATCATAGTACATCAAGCACTTGGAAAACAGAGGCAAGCCTCATATCCTCCTAGTTTTATGGGACTTATAACTGTGGGGTATTGGGGAGAATCATGTTAGCCTTACAGAATTTGTTTTTCTCAAGGCTAACTAGCACATACCCACTGTACATATTAAAGTCAAAATCCACATAGATGGGTTTTAGATGCAGCTCAACCTGGAGTTCACATACATGCCAATAAAAACTCTGGTGTTAGTGGTTATCACGAATTTATATGGTGCTAAAGGGGTAAGGACTACACGGACCTTGCTGCTCAGGAGAAAGGACAGGTGGACAAAATTGTCCTGGCGCACTCAGCCCAGCAGATTGGGAAATTTCAGGAGCTTCTGACATTCCATTCCCTTGGCTGGCAAAGCACCACTGAGGCCCCCCACTGTGATATGCAGTCTGCCACTCCTTTCTCCTGGGAGGCATTGGTATGACACCTGCTGCCCCCTGCCATTGCACCCAGCTGGACAGTGGCCCCACATACAGCAGCTACAGGGGTGTATCACAGTGGCTCCTCCCTGCATACTTGGCCCTCTGGACCTGGCAGTGGAGGTAGGCACTGCAACTGGGAAGCAGGAAAGAGCTCTTTCCTCCTGGCAGGCACTGGTGCCACTCGTCTGTGACCCCCACCATTGCTCCAGGTGCTCCCCAGCTCTAGAAGGCAGAAGTTCTGGGCACTAGAGGGTGCTGCCTACACAAAGTTATTATTCCATAGGAATCACTAGAAATATGGAACAGCAAAAAAATTTATACAAACAAGAATCCAACAGACATCAGAAAGAGGGCTAAGTGAAACTGAAATCATCAATCTTCTTGATAAATATTTCAAAATAAAAATCATAACCATGTTCAGAGAGCTACAGAAAAATATTCAAGATCTCAGGGGGGACTTCAAGAAAGAGATAAAAACTTTGAAAAATGTAGTATCTGAAATGAAACAAAAAATGGAGGGATGTAAAAGTAGACTAAATGAGGTAGAGGAGACAGTAAATGAAATGGAAATTAGAGAACAGGAAAGCAAAGAAGCTGAGGCACAGAGAGAAAAAAGGATCTCTAGGAATGAAAGAATATTAAGAGAACTGTGTGACCAATCCAAACGGAACAACATTCTCATTATAGGGGTACCAGAAGAAGGAGAGAAAAAGGGATAGAAAGTGTCTTTTAAGAAATAGTTGCTGAAAACTTCCCCAATCTGGGGAAGGAAATAGTCTCTCAAGGGCCATGGAAGTCCACAGATCTCCCATCACAAGGGACCCAAGGAGGACAACACCAAGACATGTAATAACTAAAATGGCAAAGATCAAAGACAAAGACAGAGTACTAAAAGCAGCCAGAAAGAGAAAAAAACGATCACCTACAAAGGAAAACCCATCAGGCTATAATCAGACTTCTCAGCAGAAACCTTACAGGCCAGAAGGGAGGGGCATGATATATTTAAGGCAATGAAACAGAAAGGCCTCGAACCAAGAATACTCTATCCAACAAGATTATCATTTAAATTTGAAGGAGGGATTAAACAATTCCCAGATAAGCAAAAGTTGAGGGAATTTATATCCCACAAACCATTTCTACAGTGTATTTTAAAGGGACTGCTCTAGATGTAAGTATGCCTAAGGCTCAATAGCTGTCACCAGAAAAATAAAACCATAGCAGAGGAAGTAGACTCACTAAATACTAAGCAAATACAAAATTAAATCAGCTATCCACAAAGTCAGTCAAGGGATACGCAAAGAGTACAGAATAAGACACCTGACATATAAAGAGTGGAGGAGGAAGAAAAAGATGGGAAATAAAAAAAGAATCATCAGACTGTGTTTATAATAACACAATAAGTGAGTTAAGATAGACAGTTAGATAGTAAAGAAGCTGCCCTTGAACCTTTGGTAACCAAGAATCCAAAGCCTGCAATGGCAATAAGTACATATCTGTTGATAATCACCCTAAATGTAAATGGACTGAATGCACCAATCAAAAGACACAGAGTTAAAGAATGGATAAAAAGCAAGACCCATCTATATGCTGGCTACAAGAGACTCACTTCAAACCCAAAGACATACACAGACTAAAAGTAAACGGATGGGAAAAGATATTTTATGCAAATAATAGGATGAAAAAGCAGGAGTTGCAGTGTACTTGTATCAGACAAAATAGACTTCAAAACAAAGAAAGTAACAAGAGACAAAGAAGGACATTACATAATGATAAAGGGGTCAGTCCAACAAGAAGATATAACCATTATAAATATCTATGCACCCAACACAGGAGCACCTACATATGTAAAACAAATACTAACAGAATTAAAGAGGGAAATAGAATGCAATGCATTCATTTTAGGAGATGTCAACACACCACTCATCCCAAAGGACAGATCAACCAGACAGAAAATAAGTAAGGACACAGAGGCACTGAACAGATGGACCTAACAGACATCTACAGAACTCTACACCCAAAAGCAGCAGGATGCACATTCTTCTCACGTGCACATGGATCATTTTCCAGAATAGACCACATACTAGGCCACAAAAAGAGCCTCAGCAAATTCAAAAAGATTGAAATTCCAACTTCTCAGATCACAAAGGTATGAAACTAGAAATAAATTGTACAAAGAAAACAAAAAGGCTTACAAACACATGAAGGCTTAACAACATGCTCCTAAATAATCAATGGATCAATGACCAAATTAACAGAGATAAAGCAATATATGGAGACAAATGACAACAACAGCACAATGTCCCAACTTCTGTGGGACGCAGTGAAGGCAGTTCTAAAAGGAAAGTATATAGCAGTCCAGGCCTATTTAAAGAAGGAAGAACCATCCCAAATGAATAGTCTAAATTCACAATTATTGAAACTGGAAAAAGAAGAACAAATTAGCCCCAAAGTCAGTGGAAGGAGGGACATAATAAAGATCAGAGAATAAATAAATAAAATTGAGAAGACTAAAACAATAGAAAAAATTGGTGAAACCAAGAGCTTGTTCTTAGAGAAAATAAACAAAATACATAAACCCCTAGCAAGACTTATTGAGAAAAAAAGAGAATCTACATACATAAACAGAATCAGAAATGAGAAAGGAAAAACTACTATGGACACACAGAAATACAAAGAATTATTAGAGAATACTATGAAAAATTATATGCTAAATAACTGGATAACCTAGAAGAAATGGACAACTTTCTAGAAAAATACAACCGTCCAAGACTGACCAAGGAAGAAACAGAAGTTCTAAACAGACCAATTACCAGCCATGAAATTGAATCAGTAATCAAAAACTACCCAAGAACAAAATCCCCCTACCAGATGGATTCACTGCTGAATTTTATCACATTTATGGAAGATATAATACCCATTCTCCCTAAAGTTTTCCAAAAAGTAGAAGAGGAGGGAATACTTCCAAACTCACTCTATGAAGCCAGCATCACTCTAATACCAAAACAAGGCAAAGACATCCCCCCAAAAAAACTTCAGGCCAATATCCCTGATGAACATAGATGCAAAAATACTCAACAAAATATTAACAAACTGAATTAAAAAATACATCAATAAGATCACACATCATGATCAAGTGGGATTCATCCCAGGGATGCAAGGATGGTACAACCTTTGAAAATTCAACATCATCCACTGTATCAATAAAAAGAAGGACAAAAATCACATGATCATCTCCATAGATGTTGAAAAAGCATTTGACAAAATTCAACACCCATTCATGATAAAAACTCTCAACAAAATGGGCATAGAGGGCAAGTACCTCAACATAATAAAGGCCATATATGACAAACCCACAGCAAACATCATACTTAACAGTGAAAAGCATAAGCTTTTCCTCCAAGATCAGGAACAAGACAAGAATGCCCAATTTCCCTGCTTTTATTCAACATAGTACTGGAGGTCCTAGCCATGGCAATCAAACAACACAAAGAAATAAAAGGCATTCAGATTGGTAAGGAAGATGTCAAACTGTCACTGTTTGCAGATGACATGATATTGTATATAAAAACCCTAAAGAGACTTCCGGGAATATGGCGATGTGAACGGACCAGCAGAAAAATTCCTCCCAACATTATATTTATTCACGAAAATACAGCAAATACAACTATCCCTAAAAGAGAGACCAGAATACACAGGAAAGTGCACAGCGTACAGCTACACCTGTGAGAACTTGGCAGCCGGTGAGGCGGACGGGATACGGAGCGGCGACCCGGTGGGACCGAGCGCTCCCCCCCCAGAGCTCCGGCGGCCAGACACTCCAGACAGAGGACTCGGCACCCGGCAAGGCGGGACGGAAACGCGATCCAGAGAGACCAGAGCGCCCCTCCACCCCAGCACTCCGGCGGGAGTCCCGGCAAGGCGGGTAAGGTACGGAGCCGCGAGCGGACCGAGCGCTCATCTCCCCCAGCGCTCCAGCAGGAGGAGAGAATTCAGAGCCGGGAGGGAGTGGAAGTCTGCGCCGGGAGCGCCGACACACAGCCTGCGGTGTAGCAGAGATAGGAGACACAGAGGGCACAGGGTCCCAGCCCGGAACGTGCAAGTTGCCCACGGCAGGCTCCGGGAAGGAAAAAGAAAGGAGAAAAAAGGGAAGAAAAGCGCGCGCTCTACCTCAGCAGTCTTAAAGAGACAGGAGCTCAGTAGAGGGGCCGGATAGCCCCGCAAACTGAGCCTGGCACGCTGGGAGTCCTGGGGAGCTTTGGACCCCTTGGCTGGAGACTGGGAAAGGGTGCCTGCCACTGAGACCCCCACGGAGATCAAAAGCTTCCCATTGTTCCCAACCCAGCCAGAACTATAGAGTGGCGCTGGAATAGTGGAGCAACAGCGCCACCTACAGCACTCGCGCTGAACCCACTCTCAGTGGCTTTTTTTGTTTGTTTGTTTGTTTGTTTTTGTTATTGTTTTTTCTCCCTTTTCTTTTCCTTTTTTTCTCTCCCTCTCTTTCAACAGCCTCCCATTCATTCTCACCCTGGCCACAGCTTTAAAGGGCCGTGTGGAGCGACGTGGCCACGTATCTGGAATAGTGGAGCAATAGCGCCATCTAAAGCATTCACACAGAAACCACCCCCGGTGGGCGTTTTGGTGTTTTCTTTGTTTTGTTTTGTTTTTTGTTGTTGTTGCTGTTTTCTTTTACGTGTTGCTGCTTTTTCTTTTTCTTTCTTTTCTTTTCCTTTCTCTCTCTCCTTTTACTTTTTTATTATTAGCAGAAATTTCTTTTTTTTTTCTTTCTCTCCTTTCTTATCTCTCCTTGCTACCAACAACCAATTCTATAGTCATGAGAAGACAGAAGAATATGATACAGACAAAGCTTCAGACAAACACCACACCAGAGAAAGAAACTGAAGAAATGGACATGCACAGTCTTCCAGAAAAAGAATTCAGAATAAAAGTCAGATCCATGCTGATGGATCTACAGAAAAATGTGCAAGAGCTGAGGGAGGAAGTGAGGGAAGTGAGGAAAGACAATGCAGAAATGAGACAAGCCATTGACGGGCTCAACAGCAGATTGAATCAGGTTCAAGACACGATCAAGGAATTACAAGACAGGGAACAGGAATACAAAGAAGCTGAGGCAGAGAGAGATAAAAGGATCTCTAAGAATGAAAGAATATTAAGAGAACTGTGTGACCAATC
>JAQQAC010004068.1:554442-606618 GCA_029783875.1 Phataginus tricuspis | reverse complement strand
ACATCAATAAAAAGAAGAACAAAAACCACATGATCATCTCCATAGATGCTGAAAAAGCATTTGACAAAATTCAGCATCCATTTTTGATTAAAACTCTCAACAGAATGGGTATAGATGGCAAGTACCTCAACATCATAAAGGCTATATATGACAAACCCACAGCTAACATCATACTTAATAGCGAGAAGCTGAAAGCTTTTCATCTAAGATCGGGAACAAGACAGGGGTGCCCACACTCTCCACTGTTATTCAACATAGTACTGGAGGTCCTAGATATGGCAATCAGACAAAACAAAGACATACAAGGCATCCAGATTGGTAAAGAAGAAATCAAATTGTCACTATTTGCAGATGATGTGATACTGTACATAAAAAACCCTAAAGACTCCACTCCAAAACTACTAGAACTAATATCTGAATTCAGCAAAGTTGCAGGATATAAAATTAACACACAGAAATCTGTTGCTTTCCTATACACTAATGATGAGCTAACAGAAAGAGAAATCAGAAAAACAATTCCATTCACAATTGCATGAAAAAGAATAAAATACCTAGGAATAAACCTAACGAAGGAAGTGAAAGACCTGTACTCTGAAAACTACAAGACACTCCTAGGAGAAATTAAGGAAGACACTAACAAATGGAAATGCATCCCATGCTCTTGGCTCGGAAGAATAAATATTGTCAAAATGGCAATACTACCTAAAGCAATCTACAGATTCAATGCAATCCCTATCAAACTACCAACAGCTTTCTTCAATGAACTGGAACAAATAATTCTAAAATTCATATGGAACCAGAAAAGACCCCAAATAGCCAAGACAATCCTGAGAAGGAGGAATCAAACAGGAGGAATTACGCTCCCTGACTTCAAGCTCTACTACAAAGCCACAGTAATCAAGACAGTTTGGTACTGGCACAAAAACAGACCCACAGACCAGTGGAACAGAATAGAAAATCCAAACATTAACCCAAACACCTACAGTCAATTAATATTTGATAAAGGAGCCCTGGATATACAATGGGGAGATGACAGCCTCTTCAGCGGCTGGTGTTGGAAAAACTGGACAGCTACATGTAAGAGAATGAAACTGGACTACTTTCTAACCCCATACACAAAGGTAAACTCAAGGTGGATCAAAGACCTGAATGTAAATCATGAAACCATAAAACTCTTAGAAAAAAACCTAGGCAAAAATCTCTTGGACATAAACATGAGTGACTTCTTCATGAACATATCCCCCCGGGCAAGGGAAACAAAAGCAAAAATGAACAAATGGGACTATATCAAGTTGAAAAGCTTCTGTACAGCAAAGGCACCATTAGTAGAACAAAAAGACATCCTACAGTATGGGAAAATATATTCATAAATGATGTATCTGATAAGGGGTTGACATCCAAAATATACAAAGAACTCACGCACCTTAACAAACAAAAAGCAAATAACCCAATTAAGAAATGGGCACAGGACATGAATAGACACTTCTCTAAAGAAGAAATTCAGATGGCCAACAGGCACATGAAAAAATGCTCCACATCGCTAATCATCAGAGAATTGCAGATTAAAACCACAATGAGATATCACCTCACACCAGTGAGGATGGCCAACATCCAAAACACAAACAACAACAAATGTTGGCGAGCATGTGGAGAGAGAGGAACCCTCCTACATTGCTGGTGGGAATGCAAATTAGTTCAACCATTGTGGAAAGCAGTATGGAGGTTCCTCAAAAAACTCAAAATAGAAATACCATATGACCCAGGAATCCCACTCCTAGGAATTTACCCCAAGAATGCAGCAGCCCAGTTTGAGAAAGACAGATGCACCCCTATGTTTATTGCAGCAGTATTTACAATAGCCAAGGAATGGAAGCAACCTAAGGCCCATCAGTAGATGAATGGATTAAGAATATGTGGTACATATACACAATGGAATATTACGCAGCAATAAGAAAAAAACAAATCCTACCATTTGCAACAACATGGATGGAGCTGGAGGGTATTATGCTCAGTGAAATAAGCCAGGCTGAAAAAGACAAGTACCAAATGATCTCACTCATATGTGGAGTATAAGAACAAAGAAAAAAAAAATTAAGGAACAAAACAGCAGCAGACTCACAGAACCCAAGAATGGACTAACAGTTACCAAAGGGAAAGGGACTGGAGAAGAAGGGCGGGAAGGGAGGGATAAGAGGGTAAAAGGGGCATTACGATTGGCAGACATAGGGTGGGGGGGCACGGGGGGGACTGTACAGCTCAGAGAAGACAAGTAGTGATTCTCATCTCACTACACTGATGGACAGTGACTGTAATAGGGTTGGTGGGGGGGAACCTGATGAAGGGGGTAGTTTAATCATCACAATATTGCTCATGTAATTGTAGGTTAATGATACTAAAATAAAATAAATTGTAAAAAAAAAAAACCCTAAAGAATCCATTGCAGAAGTACTAGAACTAATATCTGAATTCAGCAAAGTTGCAGGCTACAAAATTAATACACAGAAATCTGTTGCATTCCTATACACTAATGATGAACTAGCAGAAAGAGAAATCAGGAAAACTACTCCATTCATAATTGCATCAAAAAGAATAAAATACCTAAGAAAAACGTAACCAAGGAAGTGAAAGAGCTATACCCTGAAAACTACAAGACACTTTTAAGAGAAATTAAAAGAGAACACTAATAAATGGAAATTCATCCCATTCTCTTGGGTAGGTAGAACTGATATTGTCAAAATGGCCATCCTGCCTAAAACATTCTACAGATTCAATGCAATCCCTATCAAAATACCAACAGCATTCTTCAATGAACTGGAACAAATAGTTCTAAAATTCATACGGAACCACAAAAACCCCGAATAGCCAAGGCAATCCTGACAAGGAAGAATAAAACAGGGGGGGATCTCGCTTCCCAACTTCAAGCTCTACTACAAAGCCAAAGTAATCAAGGCAATTCAGTACTGGCACAAGAACAGACCCATAGACCAGTGGAAAAGAATAGAGAGTCTAGATATTAACCCAAACATATATGGTCAATTAATATATGATAAAAGAGCCATGGATATACAATGAGAAGATGAAAGCCTCTTCAACAGCTGGTGTTGGTAAAACTGAACAGCTACATATAAGAGAATGAAACTGGATTATTGTCTAACCCCATACACAAAAGTAAATCCAAAATGGATCAAAGACCTGAATGTAAGTCATGAAACCATAAAACTCTTAGGAAAAAACATAGGCAAAAATCTCTTGGACATAGACATAGACAACTTCTTCATGAACATATCTCCCCAGGCAAGGGAAACAAAGACAAAAATGAACAAGTGGGACTATAGCAAGTTGAAAAGCTTCTGTACAGCAAAGGACACCATCAGTAGAACAAAAAGGCATCCTACAGTATGGGAGAATATATTCATAAATGACGTATCCGATAAGGGGTTGACATCCAAAATATATAAAGAGCTCACGTGCCTCAACAAACAAAAGCAAATAATCCAATTAAAAAATGGGCAGAGGACATGAATAGACACTTCTCCAAAGAAGAAATTCAGATGGCCAACAAGCACATGAAAAGATGCTCCACATCACTAATCATCAGAGAAACGCAAATACCAAAATGAGGTATCACCTCACACCAATTAGGATGGCCACCATCCAAAAGAAAAACAACAAATGTTGGCGAGGATGTGGAGAAAGGGGAACCCTCCTACACTGCTGGTGGGAATGTAAATTAGTTCAACCATTGTGGAAAGCAGTATGGAGGTTCCTCAAAAAACTCAAAATGGAAATACCATTTGACCCAGGAATTCCACTCCTAGGAATTTACCCTGAGATTGCAGCAGCCCAATTTCAAAAAGACATATGCACCCTTATGTTTATCACAGCACTATTTACAATAGCCAAGAAATAGAAGCAACCTAAGTGTCCAACAGTAGATGAATGGATAAAAAAAATGTGGTACATATACACAATGGAATATTATTCAGCCATAAGAAGAAAACAAATCCTACCATTTGCAACAGCATGGATGGAGCTAGAGGGTATTATGCTTAGTCAAATAAGCCAGGCAGAGAAAGAAAAGTACCAAATGATTTCACTCATTTGTGGAGTCTAAGAACAAAGCAGAAACTGAAGGAACAAAACAGCAGCAGACTCACAGAACCCAAGAATGGACTAACAGTTATCAAAGGGAAAGGGACTGGGGAGGGTGGATAGGAAGGGAGGGACAAGGGGGAATAAGGGGCATTACGATTAGCACACACAATGTGGGTGCAGGGGACAGGGAATGCAGTATAGCACAGAGAACACAAGTAGTGACTCTATGGCATCTTACTATGTTGATGGACAGTGACTGTAATGGGGTGTGTGGTGGGGACTTAATAATTTGTGAGGTATAATGATGAAGCAAAACTGAAGGAACAAAACAACAGCAGACTCACAGACTCCAAGAAGGATTTAGTGGTTACCAAAGGGGAGGCGTGGGAGAGGGTATGTAGGGAGGGAGGGAGAAGGGGATTAAGGGGCCTTATAATTAGCAATCACTTCATGGGTAGGTTATGGGTAAGGCAGTATAACACAGAGAAGACAAGTAGTGACTCTGTAGCATCTTACTACACTGGTAGACAGTGACTGCAGTGGGGTGGGGGGAACTTGATAATATGTGTGAATGTTGAAACTGCAATACTGTTCATGTGAAACCTTCATAAGATTGTATATCAATGATATCTTAATTAAAAAATTTTTTGAATGTGCCAAATTAATGTATACATGGTAGTAAAGTGGATGAGTGATAATGTTCTCTTATTCTAACTTGATGAGCATTCATGCAAAATTATAGCTCCCTTTATGTAGTATTTGTACCCTCAGACCTTCATGAGCTATAGCTCAACCTTCATGGGTTGCTTATTCTTAGTTGCTTTTTGTATAAATGGGACTAAAAATACCTACATTACAGGATTTTGAGAGATTCAAACAACAACAAAATAATGTAAAACAGCTAACTTGACTATGTCAAAAAATTGTGATTTCTCACTCCCTTATATCTTTTAGTTGATGAACGTGTATTGAAAGTGTGTTCAGATTACCTCTTTCTAGAATAGCATAGTATGAAAAAAGAGCTTTCCTAATACTAACAAATATAAATGCCAAGTATTTTTTACCCAGTCACTGTCCCAAATGTTCTGTCTTTCCAGCCCTCAAAGCACCCTATGAGATAGATGTAAATAGTGTATCCATTTTACAGAAGAGACAAGTGACGAATGAAGAGATAAAATGTGCCTAAAGCCACAGAGCTGGCAGGTGGCAAGACCTGGAGCAGGATGGCTGCAGGCTCTTCCTCATCGGTGGTAGTCCATTGTCTTGTTGTCCATGGTAAGGAAAATAATCTCTGCTTCAAAATGTTGTAAAAACTTAGGAGAATCAGAATCTGTTTCCTCCTCGGCAGCTCACCAAGCCACTGCAATTCCTTTACACTAATCCGGGTAGCCTTGCTTTACAGTTAGTATCCTGCCATAGGTTCTGCAAGATCAAAGCATTGCAGAAATTCTGAAGGCCCATAGCGATGTAATCCCCTCTGAGAAGGATGGCCTTAGCTGGCCCATAAATTCAAGCAATCCTTCTGGGAAAAAATGAGAAATGATTACATTAGACATGGGGGAAATGCCTTTTGCTCAAAGTCAGGCATTCTGTGTATATACAAAGTACAGATTAAACCACCTTTTGTTCTGTCCAAAAGAAGCAGTTGCTTAGACACTTAGCTTTTCCAGTTAGACAAGATGAAGAGCTAAGTGAATACAGCTGGAAGCTAAACCATTTGTTCCAAATGGTGTAGATATTTCAGACCCGGTGTTCCTAAGACAATGGGAGCATGCAGAATTTTGCTCTAGTAGAAGCAACAGCGTGTTTGTGAATGCAATGTTTACTTCTTTGGTATACGAACAGAAAGTATGTGAATTTAAGAAAATACCTGCTCACGCAGCAGAGTACAGAAATGAGGTAATTATGTGCACAATCTAGCTGGAAAGGGATGCCTCTGACTCAAATGCACAGTTATTTTGAGCCTCTGCTCTTTTGGCTTTACTTATTTCACTTCCTCTGTTTAGAACAAGCATTAAGAAAGTGTTTGCTCACCTGAGGTGTGTGCGTGTGATTATCAATATGTCCCTATACTGTGTTTTGGGTGCAGTGTGAGAATCAGGATAAAATTTTGTGCCCTGGCCCTCAGGGCTGTAGATGTCAGAGACGTGGCTACAAGCTTGAAGTGAGACTGTCACGCTGCCCCCACCACGATCGTCCCCATTCACTCCGTTAGAGGTGGTGCAGGACTCTTGTGCTTCTACCAGTCCAGTGCCTCCTACAGTATCAGAGCACTTCTGGGTCACTTTAATTTCTGAGGAGTGAACTGTGAGGGGGATGTCAGCAAGCAGGTGGTCATTCACAGGCAGGATAAGAAGATGAGAAACTCCCCATCATGGTGAATGTGGAGCAGCCAAGGGGGCTGGCATGAAGACCTAGATCACCATGAGCCCTTTAAGTATGGTGTTCTGCTAGAAAGGAAGTGAAAAGGAAAGGAAGCTCTCAGAAGTCCCGTGAGGGTAGAAGTCCCCATGTCTTCTGTAGCAATTCATGTGGACTCCAGAGGACGGTATGATGTTGCCAGAAATCCTTTCTCCATCTTTGCTCCATTCTTTCTCTCAAATGTGAGAGTGAATTGCCAGCCCTCTTTTCAGCCCCTCCATGTCAGTCAAAATTGCACTTGGCTTAATATAACAGAGGAGCCCAAAGATGTTTTCACCTTTCATGAGAAAGGAAGTCCATGAGCAGGTAGTTTAGTGATGGTGTGAGACCGCACCACAAAACCTTGAAGCCTTTTCACATTCTGCACTATAGTCACTACTGTGTGGCCCTCTTCTTCATGGCCCAACATAGCTGCCGGCCTTCCGTCATCACCTAAGTATTCCAGGAAGCAGGATAGAAGAAGCAGGAGAGGATGGAGCCCTCTTCCTTTACGGTGTCTTTATGAAATTCCCACATGCTTCTGCTTCTGCTTTATCAGCCAGGATGTAGTGGTATGCCACAACTGGGGGAAAGGAGTTGGAACATTTAATCCTCTGGATGGGAATATCCTATCCTTTTGGAATGATCTGGATTTGACTCATGCAACCTGTTCTTCCACCCTCACCTAGGAGATGTCTAGATGAAACTCTAATCCAGTCTCTGCCATGGCAGTTCTCCTGGAAATGCCCAAACATCCCAAAGACAAAAGGGAATTCCTCTTTGTAAAACATGTATTTGTTAGGATATGGGAGGAATGCACCATCTAGGGATGTCAGTGTATTTCTTGGGAGTGTTTAAGCAGTAGCCAGGAAGCTTCAGTGAGAAGCAGCAGAGGAACACCAGCTCACCTACCTCATCCATCCTGACGTGTGGACTCCTATTCCTGTGTCTCTGTCGGCAGTAGGTTTTGCAGATGCCGGAGCTCTGGTTGGAGACGGACAGTGTCACTGCAAGTGGGACAGAAGGCCATGCAGCCAGACCAGGACCAGGGATTCACCGGAAATTAATTGCAGAGGTTTTTAGATAAGCAAACGTTTTAGGAAACTTAATAATGTAATATTTCTTATTGTAAATGGATATTGTGTGTATTTACACAAAATAATGCTTACTAATGGCTTTGGAGGCATTTCAATCAGTTCCCAAGATTTGCCAGATTGCAGTTCAATGTCTGTTTAGTGTTTATTTTGACATATTTATGGGCTGTGCAGATTACGATGAGCTATTGAATATCTGTTATCTCTGTTTCCTCAAGAATGATCTGGGGGTATTACCTGCTGCAGAGATCTGAGGATTCCAAGCTTGATCTGTGTCTGCATTTCCAAGCACAGAGTCTCTCAGATTCAGATACGGATAGTACATGGCCACCAGATGGGAGCTATCAGTATCTTTTTGAAACAAGCAATAACACTGCGTCTGTGTGAGTATGATTGTCTTGAACGACTTATTACCTGCTCCTAGCTGATATGTGTAAAAATGAGGGGTTGTCTCAAAATATTGTCCTTTGTATTATAATTCAACATATTTTAATAGAATGGTACTTGTCAATTCAAAGTAATTTACTTTGTTTGATGTGCTTTGTTTTATTTTCTAGTACATACACTCATTTGCTTTTCAAGTTTTATATTCACAGGTATTTCTTTGTACTTTCCATTAGTTACCAGAAAACTATTATATAAAACTAAAAACTAAATATTTTCAGAAAATGCCAATTATGGACAAAATATTGAGGTCACTATTTTTTTTCCTTTTATAAATGAAAAATTATTCATATTTTTGATTACATACAACTAAGGGCTTGTGTTGCATTTCTGTTTATTGTTGAAGAAAAATCTTTCAGTTAGTATGCCCTCTTGATAATTTACTTCCTTTTTGGCCAAATCCCAAATTTATTAGATTATGGTCACTTTTTCTGAATGTAATACTAATTGCCACCTATTAAGATCCTAAAAATGGTGAGGATTATGATTCAAGTTTCTTCTATGAATTATGATATTTACCCTTTTCATTACATAAATATAAATTTACTTTTAAAAATATAGTCATTTATTTCTTTTGATCTACTTCTTAATAGGAAACTGATAACCTCAGGATATTTTTTCCTCATCCTGTTTCCCCCAAATAAGTATTAAGTCTATTAGAACTATTTACCAGGGTATCAATTATACAAATTCTTTCTTATTGAGCAAAAGATCAAATCTTTCTTTCCTGTGTGATGAGTTAAATTCAACAACGAATTTTACACCATTGTTTTCTTTGCTTATATATACTCACAATGCTATAAAATAGGAAATAGAATAGACAATTTCCTGCAAAAACACAAGTAGCAATAAAACTATTAATCAGATACTACCCACAAATCGGTGATGAAAGAGGAACACCTCTTCTTTTTCACTACTGTGGAGAGCTGGGGAGTTGGACTCTGAGGTAATTGCCTGTCTCCTCTCAAGTCCTTCCCTTTAACTGATGCTTCTTAGATGACTCCTGAACACCACAAATCTAAATTAACCTGAAACCCAGCAGAGCTTCCAGGAGTTATACCAGGTGTCTGGGGAAGAATTAAAAAATATCTCTATTTCAGGAAGCCTTATCTTAATTATTTTTCTTATCAATGTAAGCATAACATTTTCAAACAATGCATGATAAGCCTAAAACTTAAATACATCTCAGCCCGCTGCCTCTATCCATCTAGACACCTACATAAAATTCTAGCCATCTGCCCCATTACCCCACCCCCGGGACAGAGAGATTTCTTTAACTAGAGTTTTCTTTTTCTGTGAGTGCCATTTACTTATACTACCACGGTAAATCTACTGTAAAATGACCAAAATTGCTCTTTTACAATGACATACTGCATCACATAGGATGGCTAAACTCACTGGTTGGCAAAACAAAATGATTCAATTCACTGCCTGGCTCATTGGTGAGCTACAAACCATGTACACAGTCATAACTAACAAACCAAAACAGATTAAAAAAGAAAATAACAGCAAACGCAGGCTTATTAACTTCTTCAGGGAAGGTAGTGCTATGCGAATACAAGGAACTGAAATAGTACAGGCAGTTACCCAGTCACATTAGGAAAAGACAACAAATGGGAAGCAAGTTGTTTCTCTGGATTGACTGGTTAGATGAATAAACTAATGATTATTGCTACATTTAGACAGACTCATAAGTGTTGTTAGGAATTCCTGACATTCCGTTGAGGCTGAAGAGGCTATTCCTTCCCTTTCCTATGTTGGTACACTGAAAGCAAGGTAAAATACTCAACTAGAAACTCTTTTCAATCCATGTGTCTCAAATGAACTGATGTCTTACCAGATAGAGTCTTTCAGTTTAGAGTAAAGGCAATGGGACTCTTATTCTGTCCCATGTCTTTCAGCTAAACAGAAGGTAAGCAGGAGAAGGAGGACCCAAAAGCATGGTCAAGAGACCTGGGGACAGTGATGGTCATCAACATACTGATATTAAAATTAGCAGGATGAATCCTCTGTGACCTTTTGCTTACAAGGTTAGTGTAATCACACAAATGTAGAATAAAAAAAATCAGAGATGCACTTCAGTTTCTAACTCATGTTAATAGAAGAAGCAAATACACATACTTAAACGGTAACAGCAGTACCGTAAGATTGTTTTAATTTTAGTGCTTAAGGCCCTTTTCCTCCAACTGAGTATCGAGTTGGCATATGTTGGATTTGATGACTTTACAAAAGGGAAAACAATAAGAAGACAAGCCACAAACTGGGAGAAAATACAAGCAAAAGACACATGTGATAAAGCACTGTTACCAAAAATGCACAAAGAACTCTTCAAAGTCAACCAAAAGAAAACAAACAATAAAAGATTAAAAATGGGCAAAAGACCTGAACAGGCACTTCACCAAAGATTCACAGATGGCAAACCAGCACATGAAAAGATGCTCCACACCAGAATCATCAGGGAATTGCAAATTAAAACAATGAGATACTATTACATAATTATTAGAATGGCCAAAATCCAAAACACTGACGACACCAAATGCTGGAGAGGATGTGGAGCAACAGGAACTCTAATTCATTTCTGGTGGGAATGCAAAATGGTGCAGCCACTTTTGAACTCAGGTTGTCTGGGATTGCTGGATCATATGGCAATTGAGTTTTTAATTTTTGAGAACTATCATTTTGTTTCTATGGTGGCTGCACCATTTTACATTCCTGCAATAGTACAAGGTTGGCAGTTTCTCTACATCCCTGTCAACACTTGTTACTTTCTGGGTTTTTTCCCATAATAATCATCCTAATGGGTGGCAGTTACTCAGCACATTAAAGCAAATCAAGCAAATCCAGAACATCAGATTCTTTGTAACTATCCTTGTCTTTTAAAGAGATTTTCTCTTTTTAAAATGCAGAAATTCCATGTTAACCTATTACTTCCAGGTATTCAAAATGTAATTCATTTATATCATTAATACTTTGTAAAACTACCCAATGGCATATGGAAACATTTATAGTAGCCATAATATTTTTAATAAATTTCTGTATCTTTTAAAACTGCTCTGCACTATAAATTCTGCTGATTAGAGACATAGGAATCAATGAAATTAAAAACAAATTTTTCTTTTAAGTCCAGTAAGGTTCTGACTCTCATAACAATTTTGAAAGAGGATAAGAATAGGAATCTTATTCATTTAGCTTTGGTGGTAACTGAAATAGATCTTGTCTCAGTGTTTTTAGTTTCATATCAGTTTTCACAATAAAGGGATACCAAGGCCTGAAGTCCCTTGGTCATCAGGGAACTCCAGTGTGCCTTCCTGTCCTGAATGATTTGGGAGCAGATGTGATTTCCATAAGAACCTTTGATCCTGGAATGCCACTTCACAAATGCATATTCTTATCATATGTCTCTGTGTGAGTTTCCTTCATATTTGGTAGACAATTGAAATAAATTTTAAATAATTCCATCTAAAATTATCCTATAACATTTCATTTTGGAAGGAGGAAAAGGAAAACGGGAAGAATTATGGGAGAAGGCTACTTTTTCCTTCATGAGTCCATCAGAGACTCTGGTAATTCAAGGAGATTGTGAAAATATTTGTCCTGTAAACTTCAAGAGTTTCAAAGTCATGAAAGACAAGGAAAGTCTGAAAATTATTTCAAATTGAAGGGGACCAAAGAGACAGGATGATTCAATGCAGCATTTCATCTGACTTGAATCTTCCAGTTTTGCAGAAGATATTATGGGAACATTTAACAAAATTTAAATGGTTCTTTAGATTAGGTGGTGATAACATATAATGTAAATTTCCTGATTTTGGTGTTTATATTTTGGTCATGTAGGAAGATGTCCTTGTTTGTAAGAATTACACATGACAGCATTCACAACTAATATCCAAATGGTCTGGGAAAAAAAGAGATTCTTTATTCTAGTCTTGCAAATATCTTTACATTTAAAATTATTTCTAAGTTACAAATTATCTAGACAAAAAAATGAAGGTAAAATAAAGATATTTTATCAAACAAAAAAAGATTTGTGAACAGTAGAAACTTTTGTTTATCGAAAATTGAATTTTAAAGGTACAGATAATTTATTTCACTCCAAGACAACTAACTCAAAGTAATGTTATGACATACCTTTATTTTAGATTTTCTACTTCATATAGTCTGGAGATGCCCTGGATAAGAGCTATACAATAAATAAAAGGCAAGATTAGAACTACATTATGTAGCTGTATGTTACATATTGAAAAAACATGATAGAAAGGTCACTGCTCTGTTAGAAGTACTTAACAGAAATCTTGGTGTAATAGCTGTGTAATTCTTGTTCCTAAGAACATCCTATTGTGTGAAAGCTTTAACATGCAAAGCGCAGGGGAACCTTGGGAAAAAGATATAAAAAAAAGAATATTAATACATTTCAGACTGTTGTAAGCATCAGAAGTATGCTAAACTTTGTAACAGATAATAGGGGAAAAGAATAGGGCGGCTCAAACAGGTGAATCAGATCACAGTAAATGAGCTATTTTCCATGGCTTGGGGATATGCGTGATAAGACCTTCCGTGGCAAATGCACCCTTTCCTTCTTGCCAACCACCAAATGCCAATTCACAGTCAGTCACTGTGAGACAGGAAAAACTATTCCATCAAGCTGTTGCTTAGCCCATCAGAAATATTCTGCTCCATCCTCTGGAGCTATTAGTGCTCTGAGTGAATAAGGGAAACAGCTCCTGCACAAATCTCTTGAGACTTTTACAGTTTCTCCTCTCATGTTAGCATATTCACATCACATTTTGAATTACCTTAAAGTTATTCAGACGTTTTAGTCTTTTATAAATTTGTTTTCCTGAACATGTGTTGCTGGGCTATTCATTGACATACATGAATTTTTTGAAAATAATTTAAGACAGGACATTCCTTACTCATTATCCTAATGCTAATTTGCACTCATGATTCTATGCTCATTATGTCACAAAACCCTTGTGTATTTTACTTACAAGATTTTTTTAAAATTTATTTTGGTATCATTAATCTACAATCTACAATTACATGTGCAATATTATGGTTATTAAACTACCCCCTTCATCAGGTCCCCCCCACCAACCCCATTACAGTCACTGTCCATCAGCGTAGTGAGATGCTATAGAGTCACTACTTGTCTTCTCTGAGTTGTACAGCCCTCCCCGTGCCCCCCCAACATTACGTCTGCCAATCGTAATGCCGCTTTTTCCCTCTTATCCCTCCCTTCCCACCGATCTTCCCCAGTCCCTTTCCCTTTGGTAACTATTAGTCCATTCTTGGGTTCTGTGAGTCTGCTGCTGTTTTGTTCCTTCAGTTTTTTTCTTTGTTCTTATTCACCACATATGAGTGAAATCATTTGATACTTGTCTTTTTCAGCCTGGATTATTTCACTGAGCATAATACCCTCCAGCTCCATCCATGTTGTTGGAAATGGTAGGATTTGTTTTCTTCTTATGGCTGAATAATATTCCATTGTGTATATGTACCACATCTTCATTATCCATTCATCTACTGATGGACACTTAGGTTGCTTCCATTTCTTGGCTATTGTAAATAGTGCTGCGATAAACATAGGGGTGCATATGTCTTTTTCAAACTGGGCTGCTGCATTCTTAGGGTAAATTCCTAGGAGTGGGCTTCCTGGGTCAAATGGTATTTCTGTTTTGAGTTTTTTGAGGAACCTCCATATTGCTTTCCACAATGGTTGAACTACTTTGCATTCCCACCAGCAGTGTAGGAGGGTTCCCTTTTCTCCACATCCTCGCCAACATTTGTTGTTGTTTGTCTTTTGGATGTTGGCCATCCTCACTGGTGTGAGGTGATATATTATTGTGGTTTTAATCTACATTTCTCTGATGTTTAGCGATGTGGAGCATCTTTTCATGTGCCTGTTGCCCATGTGAATTTCTTCCTTAGAGAAGTGTCTATTCATGTCCTCTGCCCATTTCTTAATTGGATTATTTGCTTTTTGTTTGTTAAGGTGTGTCAGTTCTTTATATATTTTGGATGTCAACCCCTTTTCAGATACATCATTTATGAATATATTTTCCCATACTATAGGATGTCTTTTTGTTCTACTGATGATGTCCTTTGCTGTACAGATGCTTTTCAGCTTGATATAGTCCCACTTGTTCATTTTTGCTTTTGTTTCCCTTGCCCGGGGAGATATGTTCATGAAGAAGTCGCTCATGTTTATGTCCAAGAGATTTTTGCCTATGTTTTTTTCTAAGAGTTTTATGGTTTCATGATTTACATTCAGGTCTTTGATCCACCTTGAGTTTACCTTTGTGTATGGGGCTAGACAGTAGTCCAGTTTCATGTAGCTCTCCAGTTTTTCCAACACCAGCTGCTGAAGAGGCTGTTATCTCCCCATTGTATATCCAGGGCTCCTTTATCAAATATTAATTGACTGTAGATGTTTGGGTTAATGTTTGGATTTTCTATTCTGTTCCACTGGTCTGTGGGTCTGTTTTTGTGCGAATACTAAATTGTCTTGATTATTGTGGCTTTGTAGTAGAGCTTGAAGTCAGGGAGCGTAATTCCTCCTGTTTTATTCCTCCTTCTCAGGATTGCTTTGGCTCTTCGGGGTCTTTCGTGGTTCCATAAGAATTTTAGAATTATTTGTTCCAGTTCATTGAAGAAAGCTGTTGGTAGTTTGATAGGGATTGCATTGAATCTGTAGATTGCCTTAGGTAGTATAGCCATTTTGACAATATTTATTCTTCCTAGCCAAGAGCATGGGATGCATTTCCATTTGTTAGTGTCCTCTTTAATTTCTCTTAGGGGTGTCTTGTAGTTTTCAGGGTATAGGTCTTTCACTTCTTTCGTTAGGTTTATTCCTACGTATTTTATTCTTTTCGATGCAATTGTGAATGGAATTTTTTTCTATTTTCTCTTTCTGTTAGTTCATCATTAGTGTATAGGAAAGCAACAGATTTCTGTGTGTTAATTTTATATCTTGCAACTTTGCTGAATTCAGATATTAGATCTAGTAGTTTTGGAGTGGAGTCTTTAGGGTTTTTTATGTACACTATCATGTCATCTGCAAATAGTGACAATTTGACTTCTTCTTTACCAATTTGGATGCCTTGTATGTCTTTGTTTTGTCTGATTGCCATGGCTAGGACCTCCAGTACTATGTTGAATAACAGTGGAGAGAGTGGGCATCTGTGTCTTGTTCCCGATCTTAGATGAAAAGCTTTCACCTTCTCGCTGTTAAGTATGATGTTAGTTGTGGATTTCTCATATATGGCCTTTATGATGTTAAGGTACTTGCCCTCTATAGCCAATTTGTTGAGAGTTTTAACTATGAATGGATGTTGAATTTTGTCAAATGCTTTTTCAGCAACTATGGAGATGATCATGTGGTTTTTGTTCTTTTGGTTCATGTGGTGGATGAAGTTGATGGATTTTCGAATGTTGTACCATCCTTGCATCCCTGGGATGAATCCCACTTGATCATGGTGTATGATCCTCTTGATGTATTTCTGAATTCGGTTTGCTAATATCTTGTTGAGTATTTTTGCATCTACGTTCATCAGGGATATAGGTCTGTAATTTTTTTTTTTGTTGAGGTCTTTGCCTGGTTTTGGTATTAGAGTGATGCTTGCTTCATAGAATGAGTTTGGAAGTATTCCCTCCTCCTCCATTTTTTGGAAAACTTTAAGGAGAATGGGTGTTATTTCTTCTCTATATATCTGGTAGAATTCAGAGGTGAATCAATCTGGTCCGGGGGTTTTGTTCTTGGGTAGTTTTTTGATTACCGCTTCAATTTCGTTGCTGGTGATTGGTCTGTTTAGTTTTTCTGTTTCTTGCTTGGTCCGTCTTGGGAGGTTGTATTTTTCTAAGAAGTTGTCCATTTCTTCTAGGTTTTCCAGCTTGTTAGCATATAGATTCTCATAATATTCTCTTATGATTCTTTGTATTTCTGTGGGGACCGTCATTATTTTTCCTTTCTCATTTCTGATTCTGTTTATGTGTGTAGATTCTCTTTTTCTCTTAATAAGTCTGGCTAGGGGTTTATCTATTTTGTTTATTTTTTCAAAGAACCAGCTCTTGGTTTTGTTGGTTTTTTCTATTGTTTTATTCTTCTCAATTTTATTTATTTCTTCTCTGATCTTTATTATGTCCCTCCTTCTGGTGACTTTTGGCCTCATTTGTTCTTCTTTTTCCAATTTCAGTAATTGTGTCTTTAGACTATTCATCTGGGAATGTTCTTCCTTCTTTAAATAGGCCTGGATAACAATATACTTTCCTCTTAGGACTGCCTTTGCTGCGTCCCACAGAAGTTGTGGCTTTGTGTTGTTGTTGTCATTAGTCTCCATATGTTCTTTGATTTCTGTTTTGATTTGGTCATTAACCCATTGATTAATTAGGAGAATGTTGTTAAGTCTCCATGTATTTGTGAGCCTTTTTGATTTCTTTCTAAAATTTATTTCTAGTTTTATACCTTTGTGATCTGAGAAGTTGGTTGTTAGGATTTCAATATTTTTGAACTTACTGAGGTTCTTTTTGTGGCCTAGTATGTGGTCTATTGTGGAAAATGTTCCATGTGCACTTGAAAAGAATGTGTATCCTGCTGCTTTTGGGTGCAGAGTTCTGTAGATGTCTGTTAGGTCCATCTGTTCTAGTGTGCTCTTCAGTGCCTCTGTGTCTTTACTTATTCTCTGGTTGATCTGTCCTTTGGAGTGAGTGGTGTGTTGAAGACTCCTAAAATGAATGCATTGCTATCTATTTCCTCCTTCAATTCTGTTAGTATTTGTTTCACATATGTTGGCGCTCCTGTGTTGGGTGCATATATATTTATAATGGTTATATCTTCTTGTTGGACTGACCCCTTTATCATTATGTAATGTCCTGCTTTATCTCTTGCTACTTTCTTTGTTTTGAAGTGTATTTTGTCTTATACAAGTACTGCAACACCTGCTTTTTTCTCTTTGTTGTTTGCATGAAATATCTGTTTCCATCCCTTCATTTTTAGTCTGTGTATATCTTTGGGTTTGAGGTGAGTCTGTTGTAAGCAGCATATAGATGGGTCTTGCTTTTCTATCCACTGTGTTACTCTGTGTCTTTTGATTGGTGCATTCAGTCCGTTTACATTTAGGGTGATTATTGATATATATGTAGTTATTGCCATTGCTGGCTTTAGATTCGTGGTTACCAAAGGTTCAAGGGTTGCTTCTTTACTATCTAAGAATCTACCTTAACTTTCTTGTTAAGTTATTGTGAACACTGTCTGATGTTTCTTTATCTCTCCCTTCTTATTCTTCCTCCTCTATTCTTTATATATTAGGTGTTTTATTCTTTGCCTTTAGTTAGTATTTAGATGGTCTGCTTTCTTTGCTATGATTTTATTTTCTCTGGTGACATTTTTTTAGCCTTAGGGGTGCTTCCCTCTAGAGCAGTCTGTTTAAGATATCCTGTAATGGTGGTTTATGAGAGGCAAACTCTCTCAACTTTTGTTTGTCTGGAAATTGTTTATTCCCTCCTTCAAATTTAAATGATAATCGTGCTGGATACAATATTCTTGGTTCGAGGCCCTTCTGTTGCATTACGTTAAATATATCATGCCATTCTCTTCTGGCCTGTAAGGTTTCTGTTGAGAAGTCTGTTGATAGTCTGATGGGTTTTCCTTTGTAGGTGATCTTTTTTCTCTCTCTAGCTGCCTTTAATACTCTGCCTTTATCTTTGATCTTTGCCATTTTAATTATTATGTGTCTTGGTGTTGTCTTCCTTGGGTCCCTTGTGTTGGGAGATCTGTGGGCTTCCGTGGACTGCGAGACTATTTCCTTCCCCAGCATGGGAAAGTTTTCAGCAATTATTTTTCAAGGACACTTTCTATCCCTTTTTCTCTCTCTTCTTCCTCTGGTACTGCTATAATGGGAATACTGTTCTGTTTGGATTGGTCACACAGTTCTCTTAAAATTCTTTCATTCCTAGAGATCCTTTTATCTCTCTGCCTCAGCTTCTCTGTATTCCTGTTCTCTGATTTCTATTCCATTAACAGTCTCTTGCATCTCATCCAGTCTACTGTTAAGCCTGTCGATGGCTTGTCTGATTTCTGCATTGTCTTTCCTCACTTCCCTCACTTCCTCCCTCAGCTCTTGCATATTTCTCTGTAAATCCATCAGTATGGTTATGACTTTTATTCTGAATTCTTTTTCAGGAATGTTGTGCATTTCCATCCCTTCAGGCTCCTTCTCTGGGGTTGTCTGGTTGATCTTAGTCTGTATCATAGTCTTCTGTCTTTTCATGGCTATAGAAGTGGTCGCTGGTAGTGCCACGTATGTCTGCTGGGCTCTTTAAGACTTTAAAAAGAAAAAAAAAAGAAAGAAAGAAAGAAAAAAAAGAAAAGAAAAAAGAAAGAGAAGAAAAAACAAAAAACAAAGAACAAAAAAACACCCACGAGGAGTGGATTCTGTGGGGATGCTGTAGGTAGTGCTGTTGCTCCACTATTCCACACCCGTGGCCGCGCCGCTCCACAGGGCCCTTTATAGCTCTGGCCAGGGTGGGAACAAATGGGAGGCTGTTGATCTCTGTGGGAAGTCTAAGTGTGGCCACCCTTTCCCAGTAGCCAGCTAAGGGGTCCGAAGCTCCCCAGGACTCCCAGCCTGCTGGGCTGAGTGTGCCAGGGTGATCCAGCTCCTCCGCTGTGCTCCTGTCTCTTTAAGACCGCTAAAAAAAGCGCACGCTTTTCTTCTTCTTTTTTTTTTTTCCTTCCCAGGAGCCGGCTGCAAGCACCCTGGCACATTCCCCGCTCAGACCCTGAACCCTCTGTCCCTCCAATCTCTGCTACACTGCGCGATGTGTTTCAGTGCTCCTGGCACAGATCACTGGGGCTGGTTATTTTGCTGGCCTGTACTTCCACTCCCTCCTGGCTCTGAATCCTCTCCTCCCACCGGTGCACTGGGGTGGGTGAGCGATCGGGTCCCGTCGGGTTGCGGCTCCGTATCTTACCCGCCTCGCGGGGTGCTGAGTCCTCTCAGGTGTAGTTACACGCTGTGCGCTTTCCTGTGTATTCTGGTCTCTCTTTTAGGAATAGTTGTATTTGCTGTATTTTCATAGATAAATATAGTGTTGGGAGGAGATTTCTGCTGCCCTGCTCATGCCGCCATCTTCCCGGAAGTCTCTACAAGATTTTTTTTAAACATATTTATCTATTTTCGGAATGAAGTACTAAGAAAAACGGAAGCCTGAAGGGCAGATGTTTTGAGCTATTGCAAAGACCCACCTGGAGTGAAACTTCTTGGCGAAAGACACCCTCTGGAGGTGTGCTTCATTCTTCTCCCCCTGCTACTGCCTTCTTCTGTCTCACCCTCCATGTGGTAGAAGTCAAGGCCGCCAGGAATTTCAAATGTGCTGAGTATTCAGCCTGTAGTGAAGAGAAAGGGTAAGTGTTCAGCCTGGTTTCAGCCTGGGCTAAGTCGGGTGAACTTTTGCTTCAGGTGGTTGTAGTCAAAATACAAGACCATTATAGGTGCTGGGAATCACCCATGTGACCGTGTGCGTTGGCAGAAGGGCCAGTTCTCAATAAGAAGATTAGGAGGGAGGGAAGTAGGCAAATAACCCAACAATTGCTGGCTATAATTATAATGAGAGCAACTCATTAATAATTATGGAAACATGTCCAATTAATCAAAACACCTACTTAATAGCATATCCAAGTCTTTATTTGTATCAAAAGTAGATTCATGTGGGGACAGAACATCTCCAATATCACATTTCTTCAAAGCCAAAGTTAATTTCAGTACTTATTCAAGTATACTTGTGTGGTACTATTTCAAATAACTGCCCGAGATTAAATACTGGATTTGGTGACCCCGAAGTTCACACTGTAAAACTCAGTCAATTCCATCTTCTCTTTCCTGTCCATCTCAACAGAAAGTAACATCTCCATCAAACTTTTGTATATATGGAGACTGTATGAATATATTATAGTGCGATAAGGAGGAAAGATAGTCATGGTGTGGGAGACTTGGAAAATAATCAGTGTCAGAACTCGTCTGGATTTAACAAGCAGAGCTAGAGATCTGAGTTTCCTAAAATCACAGCATGTGCTCTCCTAAGAACAGTCTCTGTAATTCATTCCAGAGTTCAGCCACCCCCTCATGAAGTAAATCTGTGGCCAGTGTCTCTTTTTTCTTTATCTTCAGTGAAATGGGGAGGTAGGGTAAGTGTATCCAAGATAACAAAATAAATCAGAAAAGAGAACTTCCCTTTAAAATAATGCTAGCTATTTTTTCTAAAGTCATACTCTATGTTCGGCCACCCCCTCATGAAGTAAGTCTGGCATTATTTCTTAAAGAGCTTTGTGCAAGGATGACTTGCGATGTTTTTGAAGTACACACTCTTGCTTTCAACCAAAAAATAGATTTAGAGTGTTTATAGGAACAACTCTCCTCCAGTGTATTAGAAAGTAAATTCTTTCAAGAGCTCTGCCTTACCACATAATGGGGCTGCTGCCATGGTACGTAAGCAGGGCACATCTGTATTAATACATCTGTGACCTTTCTGTGAATGATGCTTGTGAGCAGAGAAGGTGACCCCGTTTCCTAGGCACATGCACCATCGCAAGTGCCTACAGTTTTCAGTGCGAGCCCCCGTCTACTCTGTCTTCTCGGGCTCTGAAATTCTACTGAATCTGTGGCCAGTGTCTTTTTTTTCTTTATCTTCAGTGAAATGTGGAGGTAGGGTAAGTGAATCCAAGATAACAAAATAAATCGGAAAAGAGAACTTCCCTTTAAAATAATGCTAGCTATTTTTTCTAAAGTCATACTCTATATTTATTTTCATTAATATTTTTTATTTTAATTTTAAATTGGAGCAAATATTTCATTATACTGGAATTTAAGGTTTGTTTGTTTTTTACTTTAATACAGAAGCAGTATTGGATTTCTGGAAGCATCAAATTATTTTCAGGCTTAACTAAAAAGCTATTAAATAAGAGGAAATGCAAAATAAGTGTCAGAATATAGTACCTTTGGAAAGTGAAATAAATTTATAGATCTTAAAGTTCATAAAATCACAGCATCATCTATCTTCTGACCTACAGCCTTGCATTTTGAGCTATGGCTTCAAAGCAAGAGCTTCTTTTCCAAGAAAAGTCTTCTTACTAAATTCCTGGCGAAACTCTGGGCTTCCCAAGCACCAGCAGTACATACCTTCCATTAAACAGCTTGAGTGATTTCTGTTCCAAGATAAATATATGTTTTCTTATTTCATCCTAAGGGAACATAAAAATAGCTTGCTACCATATCTATAGATAAACTTTCTGAAAATAAGGAGACCCTGATTAAATTTCTGTGATTCTGTTCTTAAAGGCCATATATTCCATTTTTACATACCCCTGATATTAGTCATTTCAAATATACTTTAAGGACTTCAAATGGAAACAATTTTAAACTGTAGTTGATCACAGTCAAATTAATCAATGCCCTGAGTACATTAGGACTTTCAAGATATTTCCAAATAGTTGAATAGATTCCAGATTAATAGTAAAATAAAAATTGTATGGAAAAATGTGGTTTTGGAGAGTGAGCTGTGATATGCTCCGGAGCTCTTTGGCTTTCCACCGCGCTTGGAGGTAGTAAAAGGCTGATATCTATGCGCAGAGGGTGGACTGGATCAGGCACTCAGGCGCACAACATAGTCCAGAGTGTCCTCTGCGCTCTGGGAGGTGAGGGAATCTTACAGTGTAGTAATGATCTCAGCTTTTAGACCTGGGCAGTCTGACTCAGTTCCAGCATCAGAATGAATACACCTGGGGAATATAAGCCTTTCTACCTCAGTTCTTCATCTGTAAAGTGGAGATAATAGTACTGACCTGGCAAGGTCATTTAGAGGATGCAATGAAGTAATCCTTAGAAATCACGATGTTAGACACATGATGCCTATGAAATAAATGCTGACTTTTGCAACTCTTCTCAAAGTCCCTAGGCTGCTGAACAGAGGCTCCTAACACAGGGCACAAGCAGTACACTGCCAAGCTGATGCCCCTGGCTCGGACAGGACGCAGCCTCCTGGAAAATGACCTGGAATTGTCAGAGCAGCCCTGAAAACATGAGTCAGCTTCCACCAAGTGAATGCAGGGCGCTTCCCATATTCTTCTCCCAAATGTTTTACTAGTTGGGAAACGAGTAAAGAAAAGGTAAGGGGAAGATAAATCATGGATTATTCTTCTGATCTCAAAGGAAAAGCCAGTCTCAGACAGCAAGATTAATACTGTATTGCTCTTGAAAAAAGATACATCTGGAAGGTAGATCTTGCTAAAATTATTAGTGTCAGTAGGCTAAGGTTTCTTAGTCCTTATAGTGACTTCACTTAAAAAAAAATTAGCCCCTTCTCCATCTATCTTTATACAACCTTTCAGAGTCTCCCTTTAACAAAAAAACTGGGGGTCTTGTTTGGGGGATGATCATTTCCTAAACTCAGGACACGGTAGATAATTCCTAGATACGTCAGATCCCATCTAGCCTTGTCAAGGCAGCTGCAAAATAGGTTTTCCCACTCAGGCTGGATGTGGAGGCCCTGGGGGGATGGGAGCTTCTAGGGGCTGGTTAGGGCAGCCTGTGAATTTGCCTTTTGTTCACTCCTGGAGCATGAGCCTTGGCCTCGGTGGAGAGACACACCAGGACTGGGGGACAAATCCATCTGCATAGGCGCCTGCTTGCAGGTCCCAGCCATCTTGAATTTCTACTTCTAAATGAAAGGAATGCGTGTTTCAAGTCTCAGAGTGAATGTGTTTCATCTTTTGATCAACACTTCAGTTCACTGAAGCCCTGTCACCTGCAGAGAGGAAACAGTTTAGAGGTATCCTCCGAGCCCCAGCACAGACATACCAGTGTCTCTGTGGAAATAAGCAAATTCTTATCAGTCGGCATCTGTTTCCTTTTTCTTTTTCCTTCTGAGAGCCTGTTTACCAGATTTTTCATTGAGAGACTTCCCATGGAGTATAATTCACTTCGTTTTTGCTCATTCATAAGATTTGTTTTTACATCTCCCAGCTGCAACTATTTTAGGCAAATTTCTGAGGACTTACAATTGAATGTGACTCATCTGAGCAAGGTGGGGTTACAGTGCAAAGCTGAGGCGGTTAGAGCTATGGAAATACAGTAAATTCACACAATATGTATTTTTTGGATAAGTATGTGATTCATTGGTAAAGAAGCTTTTCAATCATGTCTTTGCCACGTCTATTTAAAAATGAAGTGGATTATTTTTAATATGCAAATGTCTGGAAGAGTCTACTTCTTCTTCTCCCCCCAACTCCCCAGAAGTTGTCAGTGCAAGGAAGATAATCTAGACAAAGTGAACTCATCACTTTCATACAACATGAAATCAAATCGCTATTGCCAGGCATTCCCATGGCAACTGCCTTCCTCAGCAAACTTCTCTACAAAATATACAGCTGTTATTTTATCTCGTTGCTAAGTTCCCTCGACAAAACCATACTATAATAACCACTCACATATATGTGCTTAAAGGAGATAGACCTCCCCTGGGCCTCACATGGCTTATCTTTTAAATGATAACTTAGGAATTCAGCCCTCCCTTCAGTACCGTACAGGGTTTTTCTCTTCTTTGCCTTGAAACTGTGCCATATTAGGAAAAGACCATGCAAGTATGTAATATATATTATTCTTAGTTGTCTGAGTAGAATTTTTTTCATTATCTACCAGTAAACAATTATGTTAAATTACCCAAATTTCCACTAAATGAGGTGCTAAAATGGCATGTTCAAATATCTCATATCCCTACAGTAAACATGTTTTCTGCCATTGTTTATTCTAATTTTTTCAGCATAACTATGACTGGACTAGTCTTTGGGTCCCAATTATATTTGTGCTAGCTGAAAGCAGAAGTAGGTTCTGTCTCTCTAAATAGGAACCAGTAGGAAATTGGGCCCATTTTTATTGAACTTCCAAGAGCTGGGAGAGATTTCTTTACCTGTTACACATCCAGCCATAACACATTGTAGCACCAGTGCAAGCTGTAAAGAAGCCAGAAGAGAAGCAGGTGCAAGCCCGAAAGGAAAGCCAGGTTCCCATGAAATACACATAGTGAGGACCCGTTCTCACTGGACAGGAAGGGGGGCTAGTTATTCATTGATGGGGAGGACCAGAGGCAATAACATCCCCCAGAACAATAAAGCTTGCGCAGGTTCACTGTTACACTGCGGCATTTCTCCATTACTCTCTTATAAAATAATGATTTTTTTTTCAGTTTAATTTCACTGAGCACTGGTTGTCGGTGACCCTTAAGGTTATGCTATAGCTTTCAGAAAGATTCATTTTTGGGAATTTTAGAATGTAATATTTTATTTGCAAATGAGAGACAAAAATAGCATATTCCTACAGTTTTTTCATAGAAATAAAAATGCAAGAAAAATGCCAGTTGTGATCCATTCCCATGTTAAGAGTGGGCATCATGCCAACCAAGCCACTTGCATTCTGGGAAAGGGTAAGATGAGCGGCATTTTCGCTCAGTAGGCAATAGCTGGAGCTGCAGGCCTCTTCAGTGGTAAGTGAAAAGGGACGCCATTCGCTTCATTTTCCTGAAAGAAAGAAAAGCACAAACGTTCTCTTTGTCATATTTGCCCTTGGATTAAGAGGGCACAGCAGTTTATAGGAAGGACAAACCCACCTTCAGATTCACATTCACCTCAGTGTTTTTTCAGATTCGTATGATTTATAGAATAATGAATGATATGTATTATATAAGTGATGAAATGGTCTCTCACCCACTTAAGCGATGCTGGTGCTTTGACAGGAGGAGCCTCTCATCTTCATAAGGATCAGATTCTGTTAAGAACCGAAAGAGGAAAAACGTCCAAGGAAAGGATTATGGGAGCACGTACCTACCTGCATTGTTCGTCATCCTGTGATCCCTCTAAATTCACCGCATATAGGTTTCCTCCTTGTAACTCATTAATTGTTTGCTCTGGACATGTGGAAAGGTGTTTGTCAATAAATCGATTATACTTATGAACTGAAAAGTAAATGTGTCATGGGGGGCCCATCAATGCCCCGACCCTGGTGCCTTGGCCGCCCGCCATCGTCAGCCCCCAAGCCAGTGGGTGGCGGGGGTGAGCCTGGTGGGCACCCACGGGCTGCTCCCTGCCCACCCAGCACCTGTCCCCAGAGCTCAGCTGCCTCGGCCCTCCCTGTGTGTGTGTGTGTGTGTGTGTGTGTGTGTTTAATGTTCAGAGTTTTCCATTTTGCACTTTTGGTCATGCAAAATACATCTTGTATAAACAAATCCAGCACAAAGGCCAACAGATAAAAGGAACAAAATCAGAGAAAAGCCTACGGTTGCCCTTATGGGGCATCAGGATGAGGACCCTTTCTTAAAGGAAGTGGAGCTTTTGCCCTTAGGCATCAGCATGAGTCCCTATCCTAAAGCGCTGGAACTGGACGTGGACGGAGAAACCAGCCCTGAAGTGGGCAGGTGTATTTGCCTCTCCAATGGGTTTGTGGACTCCAAGGGCCTGGACTCCTTTAAAGTGCCATCATTGCACAGGCCAAGTGACATGGCAGGGAGAAGCAGGCCCCCTGTCATGGATAGTGGCAAAAGTCCTGCTTGAGACAGTCAGCAAGGTTGGCTGTGACCTCTGGCTGGTGGTGGCTGGAATGTCCCTGTACATGGGTAGGGAGCTCCCCATGGTGCCAGGCAGGCCTGGTGTAGAAAGTGCAGAAGAAGAGAAGGCACCCAGCTGCTGAGAGGGTGTAATGCAGCAGCCGAGCAGGGTCTTCTGCTGCACAGCATAAAAAACAACCTCGTTGGATTAAAGATACACTTGCAGAAAAAGTGCTGGTGTGAACCCACACTCCAGGCATGGTGGGGAGAAAGCCTCTGCTGCATGTGATCTTTACAAACCACCCTATCTTGGTAAGCAAAGCCACTTGCTCTGCATGGAAAATGTTAAAGAGATATTTTGGAATTAATCTGTTGATCTACCAAGTCTAGAATGCAACCCCTTCCTATTTGTAGAAATTAGGAATTGCTGTACTTATGAGAGTTGAGATACTTCAGTTTCATAAATCTGTTTCCACCACATTTTTATGATCAATGTAGTCTGGAATTTATTACCAATTTAATCTATAATTTGACCATTTATTTCTAAAATGACTGCATTATACACTTTCCAAAAGTATAAATTGGCAGAGTTTTCTCAGGTGTCTGTGTGCCCTTCATTACTGTCAATGACATGCATTCATTCATTCATTCATCCAATAGTCAGTAGGAACTATGGGAAATACAATGAGAACAGTGTGGTCCTGCCTAAAATTGTAATTTAGTTGAGGAGGTAGCATGTAGCAGCAAAATACAATGCAGAGAAGGAAATACTCCCATGAAGTGGCAAGCATAGTGCTGGAAACCGCAGAGGACAGATTTGGAAACCATCGTGAGAGAGGACACCTCAGTGAGGTGATAGTCACGCCAGGTTTCAATGGATGGAAAGTGAAGGTGGCATTTGGAGGATGAGGGACCTGGGTGAGCTAAAGCAAGGTGGTACCACATGACAGGAATAGTCAGGAAGAGAAGTGGAGTCCACTAAGGCAGAAGTGCAGGATGTGGGTTTTATGATGGAAGGTAAGGCAGAAATGAGAAGCTAGCTCCAAATCACAGAATGACACAAACACCAAACGAGTAATCTGTCTTTGTCATATATGCATCGGGATCCATTGAAGATTTTTGAGTCATGTAATGTCTTGAAATTTGAGAACATCAGTGCAACATGACAGGTGAATGATACAAATAACAATATGATTCTCTGTTGTTCTCTGTTGTTCTCTATGAAGCTCTGAGTGAAAGGTTATGGAACATTGGGAGTGTTAATGGAACTAATACAGAGAGTTTGATTAGAACAGAAACCGTCAGGGAAGATAACTTGGATTTCAAATCCACAGAGCTTTGTTGCCACAGGATAAATTTTAGGGAGTTTATTAATGGGCTCAGAAATGGAAATACTGAGCTTTGCCAAATAGGCAAGAGAAGCTTGGAGATATCCGTGTTTTATGTAGCTGGAACAGAGAATGTAAATACCGTAATTTTGCTATTTCTGAATTGCCCTTCATAGCAGCAGTATACATGCCTAGTGAAAGTGAAGCCACTGCAGTGTAACTGTTGGACTGTGTTCCACCGAACATCTTGTCACAGACATTGATGACATGCATACCACACCCCTAGAAGCAGTTTAATATTTTCTTGCATTGCAGTTTACACTTTATGCTTGATGGCTTTTTATGTATGTATATGCTATTTCCCCCAAATAAATGATCAATTGCCAAAGAAAGATGAATGTTCTAATTGGAACGATCACTTGGAATCTTGATGCCGCAGGATAAGTTTTAGGAGTTTATTAATGGGCTCAGAATTGGAAATACTGAGCTTTGCCAAACAGTCAAGAAAAGCTTGGAGATATTCACGGGAGAGTTAGATATTTGGGTCTAGGTTCATGGAACGAATATGATCAAGAATATAGGTCACCAGTTTTAATAATGTTTCATATTATCTAACACAATGTCTCATAAAGAGGTCATCATTAAATGCTTTGACTACAAATAACATAAATAAATATTTTAGGTAACAGAGGCCTAACACTTTGTGGTTCTCTAAATCACTTTTAAGCATTGATGTTTTATTGATTCCAGAAAAACTTCATGTAAAATCTCTGCTCAATGCCATAGTATTCAAGATGTAGACTTTTACAACCTCAGGAAAGTACCCTAGAGAGACATTCACCAAGAACTAATAATCTAAATGTTACACAGTCAGCCAACTGATTTTTTTAGTCAGAAGGATCCTGAACTATATTTCTTATTTCAGTACCTATAATAAAGGGTTTTTCAGATTGGAATAGGAAATAATTCTGTTCACTCCATAGCATGTTGTGAGAAAATTTATGCTTGAAAAAATATTCCACATTCTTTATGCTTTAAAACACATCTAAGTTTTCATTTAAGGCATTAGAAATATGCAGGGTAATAAAAATAACATATTCATTAAAATAACACAAAAATTCATATTAACCATGCAATTACTTTTTTCTGCAGGGAAATTCAATAAATGTGAAAGAGGTTACAGAGAATCATATGTGTTATTTGTATCATTTAAATTCATTTTAGAGAGACTTTTTAAATTTTATTAATATATGCTTTAAATAATTTTTCTAACATGAGTGCAGGAAATCTCTTAGATACAGCTGGTTATGGACACAGAGAAAAAAGATTCTCAAGGCAATGTGGAGAATGAGAAAGTGAGATGGACCTTTGGAATAAATTGAGGAACTTATTAACAATCTGGTTTTTAAACATAACTTAGTGATAAATGCTGGATTGTGGAATATATTTATCTACCATCGAAAGAGAGAGAGATTTGGACACAGCAACCCTTGACAATTGACCTCGTAAGTACAGAGCCCGAGAGTACTGCCCAGAGATGGGACAACAGGTGTAAAGGCCCCGAGAGGTTGGAGCTTGAAATATACAAAGAGAGAGAGTTTAATGAGAAACAGAGAAAACATTGTAATTAAATTTTGAGAGGCAGGCAGATGTCAGCTTAAGTAGCTCATCAATTTGAAGACAAACCTGAATAGCCTGGAAGAATCAGAACCAGGCCAGTCAGAACTAATTGCCATCTTCATGGGACACTGACATGAGTCAATCATCTGTCATTCCCTTCCTATCCCTCCGTGGGATTCAAAGTCCTTGGAAAAGAACCGGATGGTAATTGACCACACGTGTTGATTCCATCTGTAAGACTGCACAGGATGGAGGAGAGGATGTTTTCCAAAGTGAAATTGAAGTTCGATGACCAAAGGAAGGAAGGGTTTGACCAACAGGTGAGAACACGAATGGGTACCCGCCACTGCTGAAGGGTTTCCAGAAGGTGCGGGGAACGGCCATCTTCACTAAGCTACGTAACACCTCTTCAGCCTTTAATGATGAGCAGATCCAGCCATAATGATGAACTGAGCTGTTGTTCATTATGAAGTGACTTTCTGTATCCCTGAGAATCTTGGCTCTTACACCTGCATTACTGAAATTATAGCCATATTAGCTTCTAATCTGTAGTAGCTTGTTACTTTTTCTTTCCATTTAATTTTAACTTATTTGCACCTTTATCTTTAAAAAGGTGTCTTGTACGCATTCTAGCCAATCTTAAATCCTTTCACTTGGTCTTTTTAAACCATTATTTAAATTCATTTAAATGAATATGATTATTGATATAGTTGGATTTAAATCTACCATCTTGCTATTTTTTCCATTTGATGCATCTTTGCTTTCTTTTTTCCTCTTATCATTTGAATTAATTGAATATTTTTATTATCCAATTATCTCTCCTTGTTGACTGATTATCTCTCTTATATGTAGTGTGTTTGTGAATGTGTGTTTTAGATATTGCTTTAGGGATTATAGTATATATCTTAAGCATAGTCTAACTTCAAGTGATATTATCAGACTGTATGTATAGTATAAGACCCATAAAGTTTTATAAAGTTCCTCTTGACCTTTGTGTAGTTGTTATCATAGATTTTATTTGTATGATGTATCTCATATTACATTATTTTATTTTAGATAATCAATTATCGTTTATAAAGAATTACCTAATAAGAAACGGAAGCCCTTTCATAGTAATGCACACAGCATTTTTTCCTAGAGCTAATTTTCGTCCCCTACTCAAAGCAAAACCCTTATTAGTACTCTATCCAGTGCCCTGTAAATTATAAGATTTTCATTTCTTGGTTTGGGGAACAAGAGCTGTTTATGGCTTTGTGTGGTTCCAGAGATTGCTTTTTCTACATCTTTGAGATGGTTCTTTCCCCAACCGAGGGTGGTTTCCTCATAAACACCCACTGACCAATACTCAGCTGAAGATTCAAGATGGACCCTCTGCAAAGCCCCAGAGCTGTCTCTCTGTGCGCCTCTCCTGTCTGGTGCTCAGGCCTGTGTACTTTAGCTGTGTACCTTGGCCTCTTCAGATTTTGTTTTCTTAACTCAGACAGTACATTGCATCCCCTGGCTTCCCAGTTCTGAGCTCTGATCTGGAAACTGTCTCTGGTCACTAAGCTGCAGCAAACTGGAGGCTCACCTCATTTGTTTCCTTTCTCTCTGAGGCCTTTCTACTCCAAGGCCTGCTGTCCAAAGTCTTAAACTCCAATATTCTGTTATTGTTTAAATTGTTTCAGGAGGAAGGATAAATCTAGTCTCTGTTACCCATCTTGGCTGAAGTGGAATCATCAGTTGCTAGGTTTTTCGTCTCTGTTTTTCCATATATACTCCTGGGCACCTTTATCTGTACACAGCAACTCCTAGGTGATCATGTCATGGCTTCTGAGGAATCTCGAAATCTGAAAGGACTGAAGTTTCCCAGAAATCACCAAAGGTACTCTGGGACCAGTATTTAGATTCCAAAAGGAAATGAATGAACGAAAGTGCTATTTATTGGTAGGTTCACAAAATGTCACCTGTAGGTTAAGCAGGCTTTGCACTTCAATAAAGAACCAAAGATCGTAAGAATGAAGATGTCAGTAAATATTTTTATAATACTTGGTTGAATCATTCATTTAATATTTCTTTTGAGCCTTTTGTACCATTTTATATAGATAACAATTTTATCTTAAAAATAGGAACTCCCTGGGCCACAGTTTGTGAATGGATGGCATTTTTATTCTGTGCTTTATCATCAGGTGATCCGAACTGACAGTGCAAAGGAATGAAGATATACGTACTGTTAGAATCAACTCAGTGTCTTGAAACTCCTTCCTCTCCGTCCCTTCTGACTTCCAGCATGAAGCGGAGGAATGCCTCCCCCATGGCAGAATGGACCTCATTCTTCATGGCCAATCTAGAAAAAAATGGTAACCAGAATAGTTGAATAGATTTTAGATTGTTAGAAAGGCATACTGGACAATCTTGCTGGGTCATTGACTATGATATATTTTACCTTGAAAAATTATAAAATACAATGCAGATTTAATAATTAAGCATCTGTGCTTAAAAGAAATTATTCAATATATCATCAAATGTAAAATTCCATCATGAAACTATATAAATTATTGACTAAATCCAGGAATGGAGGTTTTAATAAATTATGTTCAAGGATACCATGTAGGTATCCTCATAGGAAATAAAAATATTTAGTACAAATGAAAAAATTTTAATTTTGTGCTTTTATTTTATAGGAAATATGCCATTTCTTTAAAAATGATGAAATTATATTGATCAAGGAGCTCTATTTTGAATAACTTTCATTTGTGTTGAATAAACAGATACATTCCTTTATATGTATATGTATTTTGGGAACATTAAAATCAAGTTACCTTGTTAATTTGAAATATTTTATTACTTTTATATATTATATTGGGTGTTTAAATATATAATGTTTATTTCTCAAATGTTATTATAGATTCATCTAAATTTTCATTTGAAATAAATGCAATGCTTTATGCTATATTAAATCTGCATTAATCTCCTAGTATTGGGTATTTACTTATGTATCCATTAGCTTTGCCATAAAATGCCATTTAACATGCCATCCCTACATTTCAATGCTCACTACAGGCATGTATTGTGACATCTCTCTGCACCAGCTGATACCCCAGGCTTGGCTGCGTGGGTCTGCTAGTCTGGACCGGGCTGCACTGGGGTGTCTGCTAGCCCTGTGGTGAACGCCTCTCATCCTCCTCCTGGACAAACAGGCTACCGCCAAGTTAATCTCCTGTCCTCCCAGAGAACAGGTTCCTGGGGGATTTCTTCCTGAGCCTGCATTCCCTGACCTTTCCCTTCCTATCCTTTCTCCTCCTTCTTCCTCTCCTTTTTTTCTCTCTCTGTCTCTCTGTCTCTGTCTGTCTGCCTCTGTCTCTGTCTCTCTGTCTCTCTCTGAAGAAATAGAAGGTCAACAGTTCACTTTTCAGCTGAAATAGAGATTATATACTCAAATAGAGTTTATAGCTTTTGGTCTAACCATTTAAGGAACATTTTCTTTAAAACCTTCCTTCAAAGGGTTGCTGAAGTAACTTAAACATACTGCACTGCTTACTGAGGGTAGTGTCGCTCCACTCCTCCTGTTACTTCAAAAATAATTGCAGAAATGAATCTGACTCAGTACCAACTAGAGAAGCAGGTGCTGATGGGATGTCCAAGTCTAGCGCACTGGCCAGTGAGCTGTGTGTCTTGTAGTTGTGCTGACGTTTGTCCCTCCAGGTGATGTATTTGCCGACTTGGTTTTTATTTTATTTCTGAGGGATGCTAACTACAGACGATGTATATGATGCCAAATCGCTTCTTTTTAAACTGATTTCATTTTTCAAAAAATCTAACTGGCATCACACAGGCCTGTTTTTTCCGGAACTCCCGCCCAGTCTCAGGGTATATGGCCCTACTCGTTTGTTCTAGCATCTCTATTTGCCACTTAAATTCCATACATTACAATTTTTAAAAGCATGGTTCACTGCCTGTTTTCATTATTTTAGATGTTTTAGGTAATTTAAGATAATTAAGGTCATTTAAGAAAATGTAGCTATATTAAGAAAAAAGGTTTCCCATTCTTAAAAATGTTGCTATACTCCCCTGACTAGAGAAATTAAGAGGAAATGAAGATTGATAGGATGATTTTCTTCCATCATTTAATTATCTTTAAGAGTTGAAGTGAATCACTTGCTTAAAATTAATACAGTGTAGTGTTCCCATCAAACTAGTAAACATAAAGATTACTCATTTATCAGTACCCTCTTCAGAAATTCATAGTTTCATAAGCTGTTGTGTTGGTAAGTTTTCAGTGGAGTCACTTAGTATTCAGTGGTCTTGGGCCCCCAGGCCCTCCCCGCCAACTTTGACTATTAACAAAAGCACAGTTGAGTGTCTAATTGATATTCTTAAGGTACTGCTGTCTACCAGTGCTCAAATATTAATAATTCAACCAACCAGAAATATTGTAAGGGACACTTTTAGCATGTAATTATTCCATTAGACCTTTCCTAGAACTAATACTCATAGATACATGATATTTTAAACCTGAATAAAGTTCTTTAATTCATTTCTTGAAAAGTTATTAGAAGATACTGTTTCTAGCTCAGTCCAGACATTAGATTTGCCCTGCAGCTGAATATTGTACAATCCTCTAAATGGAATAAGTTTGGAACCAATGTTTCCTGAACACACACAAGTTGCTGCATTCTGCTAGATGCTTTAGTTCTGCTAGTTCACTGAATCCCCATTATAATTCTCCATGGTAAGTGTAGTCCTGTTTTCATGGATGAGGAAACCACAGATTGCAGAGTCCAATAGTTAATTAATTTAAAATTAAAATTTTTGTCTAAAACCACACAGCTAATAGGAAGTGGCACTAGGGTCTCTGTCACATCTGCCTGACCCAGGAGTCTGCATTCTTTCTTTTATGCCCTGGCACAGCAGCGATATTTGCTTTTAAATTCTTTCATGATTAAACCAAGAAAACCTCATAGAACATAAATCTTTAATAGCAGGGTTCGTGAGCTTCAACACTCCTCTTGGCCTCCATTTCCTCAATTTTGCCCCCTTTTCTCAGAGTATTCCGTGCACAGTCAAGCCACTGTCCCCTCCTGGGCCATATGTTCCTGCCTGCAGTCTCTGTGCATGCCGTCTCCTTTCTTTCCCACCTTCTGAACCTTCTGATCTACTGGGCGGTGGAAATTCCACCCATCAGGTCTCACCTACCCACCATCTCTGGTCTTCTCCGTGGCTCTCTGCACTTACTGTTGACAGAACAATTACTCACCCTGAGGACAGTCATCAGTTCTGAAAGGTATTTTTGCAATTTCTCTCAGTGCATGCTACAGTGTGTCATGCATACAATAAACATGGAGGTCTGGACAGCTTCTGGCATTTCCTCTTCCCACCTTTCAGTTAACTGAGCAAAGTTATACAATCATAGGCTGTGATACTATAATTATTCTATAGTTTAATTATAGTGTATTATGACTGTAAGAAACAAATATATACAAATATAGCATATTACAATATATAATATACCATAGTTATGATAGTTTCCTAGTACACTACGCCTGCAGTCTGCTTTCATTCCCACACTCTCCTGGGACTGTCTGCTTATTATGCACAGTGTTCCTTGTGCAATGCCAGGCCCAGCCAACATGGCAACACTGTGCCAAGGGCTATCCCCATTTCACACATGAGCCAGAAGTGAAGTTGCCACTGACACAGAGCTCCTGAATGAAGCAAGGACATCTGATTTGAAAGCTTAAATTCTAGTCCACTGAGCTTTGCAGCCTTCTGTAATAGCAATAGGTTCAGAGATGCTAAATACCCAAGAGCCAATAGCAATAGCAGCAATTTACTCCAGATCCTTCAAGGCCAGTGTTCATTTTATTCTACCAAGGTTGCCTTTCCCCCATGTACGTATTTGTAAGTCATTTAGACTTGAAGATGCTGACTTGAATTACTGTTAGAAGAAAATGGTCCTCAAAGGAGCAGAAATTCTTTCTTCCCTTTCCAACTTAGCTATCAGTATATTCAACCATCAAAATGCTTTGAGCTAACATTGAAAATCTTCCTGTATATTTCATTTATATGAAGTTATAGCTCCTTATGTAGATCATAGCATTGGTATTACAGGAGATGGAACATAGGAAATCTACAATTCAGACACTTGAAACCTGTATTTGCCCCTAAGCCAAAAAAGAACACAGCTACTGCCATTACTTACTATTTTAATGGCTTAGTTCCTGTTTGGAATTGTACTATAAAATACAGGGGCAGCTAGTCATTCTGACTGATTCTAGTCTCCAGTGCTAGTTCTGGAAAGCGGCTTTGCTGGAGGGCTCAAGTGCTCAAGCTACAGAGACCAGAACCTATAGTTTCTCTAATAAAACCACCTCAAATGGATCACAGTTGTTCCAACAACTCTGTGGCCGTGATGCCGTCACCGTAATTCAGAACACAGCACAGGGTTCTCACATTTCTTTAAGATTAACTGTTTCTTTAAATATCTGGTTAAAAAAAAAAAGATCAAGGGCTGTGTAAAGAGCGGGATGGACGTGCTTATTTAACTAAGCATGGAGAAGTTCTTAATACAGACTCAGTCACTGCTAATAGTTAACGATCACCGTGTGTTCAGTTTGTGATGAACCTCACGCGTGTTTGCTAACAAATGACACTATAACTTTAGACATAATAGGTTGCTACTCTGTCCATTAAAATTTCCATACTCTCCCTTATATTTGATTATGTTTTTTTCCAGCAGTAACTTCAATGTATTTTTTGAAAATTTTTTTACATATTTCTTTGTAATAATGTGTATGAATGAGGTTAGTAAGGAGTTTTTAAATTGCAACCACTCATTTCTGACACGTTTTAGGTCTGAATAAAGTTCTGTCTCCATCAGGAATGCATTTGTTCACAAGAAGCCAGAGGCTGTGGCGGTCACCATCGCCCGGCAGCCCAGTGACGTGGATTCCCTTGGCTTCCCCGGATGTCGTTGCTTCCTGGCCCCATCACAGCTGAGACACTGTCAGCCATGCGTTTTGACAGGCTCTTCTCCTTTATATTAGCAAAATAGAAGAGCCAGTGCTTTATCCAGCAGATTTCTGTTCTTATGACCAGGCTCAAGTTTCTCAACCACTCCCGACTAAATGTTTAGAAACAGTTTGCACAAGCATGGTGAAAATAATTATTTAATTCATTCAAATACGTATTTAGAATCTACCATGTGCTAGCTGCAAGGCTATCTGTTAGCTTTACCTGGATGGCTATGGAAACGTTCTTCAGTTTGGGAGCCTATGAGCACCTTGCTTTCCTCGGTTCAGAGTAGTGAAGGGCTTACAAATGGGGGCCCTTGGAGGTTAATGTGAGCAGATGAATTAGTCGTGGGCGTGCATGAGTGCCAGGGGACAGCAGGAGTGTTAAGTGGGGGATTTGACACGTGGTTTTACGTACAAAGCAGGAGGATAAGATACAGGATTGAGAGTTAATGACTTGGTGACCCAAGATTCGTGTCCAGTTTTCCTGCTTGAGAGCAAAACCACATCCTTGGCAATTTCAGGTACAGACTCTGATTAATGAAGCCTCAACTTCATCAATATTACATATTGCTTAAATATTCATAAAGTAATATAGAAAACTCAAAACAAGTTAATGAGACTATCAGAAAAAAATGATGTTATGAGAAACATTATTAGACTGTCTTATGAACTGAACGTGACCCCACTCAGAGTCATCTGTGAAGCCCTAATCCTCAGTGGGATGGTATTTACGGGTGGGGCTTTTGAGGGGCTGCATCAGATCGTGGGGCAGAGCCCTCGTGAAAGGATTAGTTCCAGCCCCTTAATCTGGGACTTCAGACTCCAAAACTCTGAGAAATCAGTATCTGTGGCTTTACGCTCCCCACGGCAGGTGGCAGGTGGCATTCTGTTACGGAGCCAGAGCTCCCCAGTCCAGGCTGGATCGGCTGCTCTCCGAGAAGACATGGAAAACCATGTTTGTCTTAGATAGTTTGTCTTAGAGAGTTTTTGTTGTGGTTGCCCTTCTTGCAGTCCAGAAGTGTTTAAAAAGCAAATGTATGTGACTTTACATATAATCATATAAAAGATTATGCTTTACAGACACGGGGCTAAAACATACGGGTCTTGATCCATTAGTGTGACCTGAGTCAAATAGTGAAAGATGGTAGGAGCTTCAGGGAGAATCCAGAATAAATTAGGAAGGGAGAACACATATTTAAAAGAAATAGTTTTATTTCATATATTCATTTTAGATGTATCTTTGAATACACTCATCTAATCAGTATTTATGAAGCTCCAGTTATGCACAAGGCATGGTTCTGGTGTCTGGGTATGTCAACAAACAAAATACAAAGATGTAGCTGAGGGACACATGGTAAATCATAAAAATGAAAATAAGGCAGTTATGTGGCATGTTAGAACCTAAAAGAAGATAGCAAAGTGTGCAAGATTGTACTGTATGGAGATCTGACTGAGAAAGTGAGTTTTGGGTGCCTTGCAAGAGCCATCTCTACTGAGAGGTCAGGTCCAAGGCTTAGGAACACACCTGAGAAGTTGCCTGCTGCTAAGTGAATACAGGATTGCCTTGGAAAACAGTCTTAATGTGTGCAGAAATCTGGGAGCACTGTTCGGAGGAAATGAACAAAGCAGATTCGAGCAAGAGAAAAACTGAACTGCAGTGCAGTCTCCGTAAGATGTTGGCTGACCCCACCCACCCCTGGAGCTCGAAATGCCTTTTACTGCCCCTAAAAGAGACAAGAGAGCACCCACATGAGGGGTGGGCTCCAGCAGCCTCGCTGACCCCGAGAGGGCCTGGCAGCAAGCATTCAGCAGGTGGCACTTCTGTGCGTGGGGTGTGCAGCCCTCAGGCCAGACAGATCTGGGCAGGGACTGGGCTTCCAGGAACCCAGTGGCCAGACCACACGACCTCTGAAGGGAAATGACATCCCACTGCCAGTCGTCCCAGGAGGAGGTAATCTGGGAAAGACTGGGTGCTGCTTTGAAGAATTATACTTTGGTGGAGGGAGTTACACTTATAACAGTATCTTCAATGTGGAGAACTGTACTTGGGATATTATAAGACCACACAGGAATTTGATGCAAAGCATGACTAGAATCCTTTCTGATTTTGATTTTGGCAATCAAACACAATTATCTAGTATAAGTAATATGCTGTTATAAAATGATCATGTCATTAAAGGAATGTCTGTGTTGATTACGGCACAATTACATTACTTTCAGGATTTAGAGAATGTTGGGGCCCAGCAGCCATGCAATCCGGTTAGATGGTTAGATGGCCCTAAAGACAGGAGGGACCTTAGCTCCCTTCATCTCCTTGTCCTCAGGTTAATCATCTGTAAAATTGGGGCAATGGTGGCACCTGCAACATGAGAGTGTAACAGGCTTAACTGAGATGATAAGCACAGCGCGCCAGCCTCACACGGAAGTGTAAATTTTCTCAAAGCCATGTGAAAAATGGGAAAAAGCACCCAGATGAAATTAATTTTATTTGGTTCATTTAAGTCAATGTATATTATCATTCAGCATGTAATGAAAATAAAAATGAATATATTTTACATTCTTTTTTTTTCACGTATGTTGAAATATTTGTCCGTGCTTTTCAAATCCACCGTGTATCTCACACTTACAGCACATTTCAATTTGAACTAGCCTAGCCACCTCTCCACCCCTTCTTGGCCACATGTGACTCATGGCTACCACATTTCAGACTGAGAACCATGACTACTGCTTAATAAGAATGAACTGTTAGTATTTTATTTTATGTTAGCTAATATTCCATTGCCTAAGTGGGTAAGTTTTAATAACTTTTTAAATACCCTAACCTTACAGTGTAAATACTATAAATTTTTAAATTCTTTCTATCATCTTCTCTACCTACACAAACACACACATACACCTTTTTAATAAGAAGGTTTTTTATTATTTGTTTATTTGTATTTTCTTAATGAGATAATAAAGTTGACTCTAAATTTACACAAATTAATTTGTCAAAATATCACTGTGAAATTTTCATCACAACTGTACCTGTAGATAATTTAAAATTTGAGACAATTCAGAAAAACTAGCATTTCAACGAAGGGGGTTTTCAGTCCTCATTTTGAAGAGGTAAAGCTGTTTGTATAGTGTTGACTATAATCAGCTTAAATTTCAGCAGGTACATTTAGTATGTTAGTTTGATAATATTTCATCCTAGAGGAATTAAAATATGCTTATGTTATTCTTGAATGAAAATACCAAATAAGTCAGCTTTTTAATTCCTCACAAATACAGAGAAAATAATTTTCCTCACTACCAGAGGTATGTCGTCTTTGTTTAGAAGATCCATAGCTACTGGTCTTAGTCAAGGTCAATAAACGCTTTTGTTTTGCTTCCTTTCCCCATTCAGGTCCTGCCCGCCTCGGACCACAGGCTACCGGAATGTCTAGGAACAGATCACTTGCCCTTATCAGAAGGCTGCCTAACCTGAAACATAGAGAAAGGTAAATGCTCTGTTTTGATACATACAAATTCAGTTGAATAGCATTTTTCAGAGTAAGAAAAGGATATTTGCATATAATCAACAGTAATGTCATAATGCTTCCATTAGCTTGGAAAAGTTTCAGGGTGTCCCTGAATTGCTTGTCATTTCTGTGGGTGTGCTAGTTGGCCCTTCCCGTGGTTTAGGTTTGGAACCGGGCTAAGATCATGGAGCTCAGCGAATGTTAAAACCAGTGTGTCTAATGATAAATGTTGGTGCGGTGGTGGCAAAGGTGAGACTCAAATCCAGGTCTTCTCCCTCTGGGTGAGGTATTGGTTTCCCTGCCCTCCATTGCCTCCTGAGGTGCCCTGAACTGGGGTTGCACTCTTCAAAGGAGGTGTGATATACCTCAGGCTGTGTGTCGGGGAGGGGTTGGGGTAGATGGGAGTGTGTCCTAGTCCATTCAGGACCATAGCAAAATACAACAAAGCACCCCTGCCTGGGAGGCTTAAAAACCACAGTTATTCTTCACAGGTCTGGAGGCTTGGTCTAGATTAAGATGCTGGCGTATTTTGTGTCTGGTGAAAGCCCCCTTTCTGGTTCACAGATCTGTCTTCTCCCTGTGTCATCACATGGGGGAAGAGGCAAGGGAGCTCTCTGGGGTCTCCTTTATAAAAACAAGGATCCCATGATGGGGGCTCCAACGTCATGACCCTCATGACAAAAGGCCCCACCTCCTAATAATATCACCTGGGGGGTTAGGTTTCAAGATGTGAATTTTGAGGGACACAAACATTCAGTCCATAGCAGTGGACTTTAAGGGATGCGGTGTGCCTCAAAATATAAGGAATAGTTTATGTCAAGAAATGGTGAGAAAGGAGTTCCCTTAACAGTGACAGAGTCTCAGGATTAGAAGTGTTCTGACTTATATGTGGCTTTCAGCTGTTCTTATAAAAAATATTACTGCCTTCAGAAGTATTATAAAACCTTGTCATTTCATAATCCCTTGGTTCTGTTCAATTCACCTAGATATTTTCAAATGCTTCAATTTACTAAAAAAATACTAATGTGTATATTTTTATAAATTGACATGAACTCAAGTACAAAAGAAATTGTCTCCGACAGAAACAGTTGCCATAATACCCAAGCCTTGGCTCACGTTTGGACATCTTTATCTCTAAACTGGGAATAAAAGCTCTTGCCTGTCTAACCGACCATGTGATTGTGGGAATTAGAAGTCTTTTTATGTGACAGGATGGTAGATTTTTTTCAGGGACTTCATGAAATTTAAAACTGCAACCATAAGACTATCCCCTTGAGCAAGGGAAAAATGAAAGCAGCTTCCCAGTGGGTCTGGCGCGCCCATCTATTAGAGCGTTTATTTGGCCCTTGGATTCCTAATTGTGTGTGCAAGACATGGAGCAGTCTGACGGGAATTTAGGGAAAAGCAATGAAAATGATTAAGGGGCTGGTTGCATTGATTTATGAAGACGTGTAAAACGAATGCAGCATGAATAACTCTCCTAAGTGACGACCAGGAGAGACATAACAAACGTCTACAAGTATCTGCTGGGCGTGGACACTGCAAGGCAGACAGATGAGGGTGCAGAGGATATGCTAAGGGATAATGAGACGGAATTGGGAGGGTTATGTGAAAAAAACTCATCTGTTTATTCCTCTGAAAAGTGTCCATCGGCGAGAAAGCTCAATACCACTATGAGAGGTGCTCCGACTCTATGGAGTCAAGGCTGAGGAAATACATGCTGACACTGCATGGGAGTGAGCGGCCTTTGCAGGGAGTCAAGATGGGCTGATCATACTCAAAACACAGCCTGTCTGAGTCCATATGTTCTTACCTCTTGTATAGGAAACCAAGCATGGACTCAGAACTTGATTCTTAATTCTGTGCCAGCGTCATTGTTTACCTACATCTATTCTGGTATTCCTTTAAAGAAATTGGAGAACAGCTCTGCTAAATTAGCAGCTTTGCATAAAGATTAATTGTTTCTATAGCATTCATTTGTCTGACCCAAGGGCACCGGCACGCTATGAAAAGGCGGGTGTGTCAGTGCTGAGCGCGCTAAGGCAACGTTCTCTGTCTACTAGACTCCATTCTCCTCCGGTCCCTGGCGTCTGAAACTGAAAGAAACGGAACCGGTACGGTGGGAGGTCATTGGGAGAGGTCCTCCTCTGTCCTGCTAAATAGAGATTCCCAATTCAAAACCGGGGAGCGATATGGCTAATAATTAATGAACTCAGCTGAGAACAAATAACAATTAAGTTTTAATAAGGCCTTAACAATTAGCATTTTACCCATTATTGGATGGGAAGTGAAACATTAGATTAGTTATGCTTGTAGGAAGTAATCAGCTAAGAATTACTCCACTCATTTTTAAGTAATATAATTACCCTGTTCGTTTCTGTTGAGATGTTCAGCTGAGACTCTCAGCCGGAGTCCACACTGCTGCCAAAAAAGGGTAAACATTACTCACTGAGAAAATGTAGTCATTAAAGTGCAGCTTCAAATTCACTTTTTAAATAAAAATGTGATGATGTAAAAAGCTGTATTAGCATCTGATTACATGTCTATAGCTTATGGGGAAAGAAAAATCAGGCTTTGACATCAATCAAACATTCTGAACCAGAAAGTTTTGTAAATTCTATATGCAATAATAATTATTCTGTATCACATTTTACCATCTGTTATGACCACCAGGAGAAATTTTGAGCAAGTAAATAGCTAAAATGGGAGATTCCCTTGTCAATGAGATAATCATCTGCGTATTACACAGTTACTAGGTTTTGTATTTTTTACATTTACCATTTTTGTTCTTAATATTGTGTTTCTACTATTTTGTCCTCCAGATGGGACAATAGAATACATGCTGGTCAGCATTTTCTTAACTTTAATGGCTATAAGAGTGTTTCTAAATAAGCTGTTAAACAAGGAGGCCATTCCTGAGGGGGCTGCAATGCCATGGTGGCCTCCGTAAGCAAACCAAGATATAAGCCCATAATCCCTCCAAGTCACTAAATCAAAACACGAAGCTCAACCACTCAGAAACAGCCAACGGGGCTCTAAGCTGCAGCCGGTCCGTAACTGCCTCACTTTGCTATGAGCTCTCCACGCCTCTCCCCCCGCTCCTGCTGGCCCAGAGCACCTGACCACGTCCTGCTTGGTGCTGCCCCATTGGAACCAATTTTTGCTCAATTTGAATTTTGAAAATTTTCATATGCTTCAGTTTATTGTTCAAAGCTGCAAGAAAAGATTATGAATGAAATATATTTTTTCAAAGAAAAAAATGAACGGTATTTCAAAATATGTTGTGAAGCAGGTAAACCCAGAGAATCATTTATAGAATTAATCCCAGGGATGAAAGCTTTAGGAAATTGAAAGGAAACATACTAATAGGTGTATAACGTGAAATAAAAATACAAAAATATTTGGCCATTTTTCCATCTACCCGTAATTTAGTTTCAGTGATCATCATGGCTAAAGCTATTAGTTGCCAATTGCTCTAAAACACTATTTTTGAGCTTTTAAATCAGGAAAAGTTGTATGCCAGAAAATTCTAATTTCATTTGAAATCTTGCAACAACAGCGTATGTGCTTATGACTATCCTTTAATTCCCATGACAATCTAATTAAAATGAATGATCTACACTTAAATTGAACCATATCTACTTTCCAGTGACATGAAACCCTGCTCAGAGCTCTTAAGCTTTATTCCAGTATCTGGCTGGAGTTAGGAGTCTGGGGTGACTCTCTCTTAAGTGTGGACATGTCTAAGTTTGTGACACTAGTGAACAAAAGAGGCTCTTGTTTCTATACAAATAAAAGTGAAAAATCACTTTCTTAATGCCTTAAAAATTACAGTTAGAATACTTTTGAGCCCTTATAGTTGTTCTTCAGTAGATGGATAATCAACCAGTTTGATACTTCTGATCATAAAATATTCTCAACATAAATAGTTTATAGTAATGGTTCTGTCAAAATATATTGCCCATTAAGAAAATGGCAATGTTCACTGCAAAAGGAGATGACAGGCTAAAACAATGTTTTTTCCTCCAAAAGTCTCTATATTCCTGTTATCTGGACTCTTTCTTTTCTCTTCTCATCTCTTGCTATAACATTTGTCAAAAATCAAAGTACTTGTGTTTCATAAATGTGCATGTTGAAACATTTGCATTTTACTAAAAGATTAACACGTGGGCTGCCAGCTTTCAGGTTTTATTAATAATGAATTATCCTTTCTGTCTTATGGTTTTTTTTTTCTGTTAACTTTGCTAGAGTCCTTTGAAGGGAAGAAGAAAAGGAAGTGATTTTTAGGTTCGGTAAAACACGGTTTATAGAACGAGCACAAGCATCTGTCAGCAATTTTATTATCAGGAAAATTTTCCTGTGCAAAGACATTTCAGCATGTGAATCAGAACACCTTCATGGTGTCTCAGCATCTCCTTCAAAGAGGCATCAGATTTGCTTTTGGCATTTTGAGGCTGATTTAATATGCATTTGCGAAGTGAAGTTTAACTCTTACAGTACACTCGTAAAATAAGAGCCATTCACTGGACTCATAGTGTTAGGTTTATGTCAAGTCCTGTGAGGTTATACAAAGATAAGTTTTCTGCATTCAGAGGGGCCAGATGAGAGGAAGGCTGGGACAGCTCGTGTATAAGCCTCAAACTTGAGGAAAGACTTGTCTGCAGGACTAAGCAGACTACCCAGCGCTGGGGGAATGGGGTTCTCTGCCGGCATCATATAGTATTAAGTGCCTGGTAGAGATACTGGTTTTTCTATAGTAAATGTGATATGCATTATATGTTTATAGACAAATTCACCTCTGCTTCCTGAATATCACATATCCTGAGAAACAATGGATTGGAGAGCTGCAGAGAGATAAATTTTAGATGTTTCTAATAGTCCAGAAAAGAAGGTAAAGGAATGCTCACTGGGTCCGTCTTTGTATTTGCCTTGGGAAATCCCTTTTGTTTTTCTAAAGGTCCTCAGCTTCTTCTTAGACTTTTGAAATGGTTAGGATGGGCATCCTCAACTCATAGAGAGACAGGATTAGTTTGTATCAAATGCCAGAACAGTCTCTGAGCTTTGGTTTGCTGTGTTCTCCTTGTCAAGTGTTGAAACCACAAATGGTCCTATTAATTAAGCAACCAAGGCCAGGTTAGTGAAAGAATGGATGGCACCGTGCAGGCCAGGGCCTCGATGCCGTGTCTGATGGCCGCAGCACCCCCCACTCCAGGCAGCTGACCACCCGGTCACGGCTGAAGGCAAAGGGGAGCAGAGGGGCTAACAGCAATGCCTGTGTAATGGACACAAGACACGAACAGTTCTCGCTGGTATAAGACAGAAGTGACTTTGCAGGAGGAGGACCATCTTCTTGGATAAAAGCTTTTTCTTTTCGGAGCTGTGTTGGCCATATGGAGTGTGGCCATGGGCTCTTGGCCAGCTGTCCTTCCATTCTCTCCCATTCTTCTCTCCATGTTCTCTCATTTAAGTGCCATTTTCAGGTTAGCCTTTCCTCCCCAAACAACATTTCAGCTATAATGTATGTTCCTTCTTCTGTATTCACTTCTGCAACAATAGCTCTTAGACCTGAGTAGGTCCCGGGAACAAAAAAATCCCTGTGTATAGGGGCTGACAAGGCCTCCCAGAAAGCACTGAGTCCTGGAGATAAAAGAAGTTGGTGTCTAGGATGGAAGGAGAAACAAAGACTCTCCGCAGGGGTCCAGAGGCCATGTCAGCCCCATGTCAGAAACAGTAAGGATACCAAGGACTGTTTGCTTGCTGTCCTGGAAGCCAGTTGAAGAGCAGAGCTCGGGAGCTCCCCACTATCATAGGAGTGACCGGACTCTGAGATGGCAGATACCAGGAAACACCTGCAACAGAAGAGCAGCCGGGGGCTCGGGGGCCAGGGTTATGGCAGACATCCATAGGTGTGAGGTAGAGGACCAGCCACAGGGCATGGCTTGATCTATGCCGGGAAAAACAGGTCAAGAATCAGTGAACTAAAGGCCATGCCAGTTACCTAAAAAAAAAAGATGTAGGGAAGGAAGAAAATCCTTTTCCCTCTACGGTCCTACTTTATTAACACAGGCATCCTGCATGCATATGGGAAAAGCTTCACTCAGTGATGAGTGGCTCAAAGGGCTGCTTAGAACTTGGGTTTACAGAAAGTCTTAGCAAAAGAACAGTATGTATTTAGGAAAGTGACAAGACAAAGGAAAAGGACTTTAAGTTTCTAGGAGCAGCAATCTACAGGGATGCAAATGGTTGGGGAAACTAGTAGATGTAAGGGCTGGCTAATAAGGTTGGCGTGTGGACTCCTGTGCTCATAAGAATGCCATGTAGACCTCTGCTAAGCCGCAGTCAGCGTTGCGGTGTAGACCTCCAGAGTCCTGGGGCCTGATTTACATTCTACAGTAAGATCCTGTGATTTCTGGGTATGGTAGAGGAAATGGCACCAGCAGTGACTTTCAATGTCCTGTCTGGGGTGCAGCAGCTGATGGCAGCAGGCTGGCAGCAGGGTCCTTACTAAGCTGTGCTGTGGTATGTTTGTCTGTGTTCCTCACTGTGGAGAGTCTAAGCTTGGTTCTGAAACCCTCCTGCAAATTCTACAGACTAGCCGATGTTTGTGCAACAAATTCTTTTACCGCTCCAACCATCAGAGTTGGTGTCTGCTGTGAAGAATTAAAACATTCTGAGCAATGGTAATGATTACAGCTCTGTCGCCACCAAAGTTCCCAGGGGATGCAGGAAGGGACAAGAGCTGCCCCACGTTTGGGTCAAAGTTACCAGCATTTTGGAAATCATACTGTCTAGTGCTCTTATTTTCCACGTTAAGGAAAGAGTCTCCCAGAGTGAGTTTAATGAGAGCCCAGGGTCTTAGTAAAGGAACCCCCATCTCTCAGGTCCCAGCCAGAGCATCCCACTTTGCAGCCCCTCAATCCCAACCTGAAACAAATTTCCCTTGCTCATTTTATTAACCTCTGGAGACCAAGTTGAATTTTATTCAAATGAGGGTCATTCCCCTCACGTCTGAAAAATAATGGTGTCACATGTTTCTTGGTGGCCATGGAACTCTTTATAGATTACTTGTACAATATGATGGAGGACTTTAAAAATTCTGCAGTAATGATAATTGAGTTAAGGATATACCAAGGAGTTCATCAGAAGGGTTTATTAATTAGCATATCTCCAGTGGAGCTGTTGCAATTGATTAATAACTTGGAACACAAAGGGAATGTGAAGTTTAAAAATCAATGGCCCAATCCACAGCATTGTGTCTTCTGGATCAACTGCACTGAAGCTTTATTAGAGAAATCTTAGATTATTAATCATCAGCCCAATAACCCTGACTGTAAATTGACCAAAGTAATATGTACATAGAGAAAAAACAGGTAGAAATTCCCCGGGAAACTTTCTATGAATTTATTTATGTTAGAGCCTAAGTCTTCCTGTTCAACTGGAAATCGCTGTACTGTTTAATTTTAGTTTTAAATAGCAATAGCAATTAGTCCACTAAAAGAGCTAATTGCTTGCAAATTTTCATATGTAAACACAGAGCCACTTTTTAAATGACAGTACTGAATAACATTCCAAAGCCTAGGCAAACAATGATTTTTGAAGTATTAAGTTATGCATAATTTCATAACAGCTTTCAGTAATTACAAAGCAGTAAAGCAGAGGTTTCAAAAAATTCGGGGAAAGATTAAAAGTCATTATTACTTTTTAAATTACTTGTTTTTGTAAATCAGAGCACACTATTAAGAGAGCAATTATATAACCCCTGCCGATTCTCAACAACATGTTCCTGCTCACAAGCATCTCATTCTGGCCTATGCACTGCCTCCCAACTGACCTGCAGTGATGCGGGCGGTTTTCATGCAGTCTCTCTTGATTATGTTTATCTTCAGAGCTGCAAAACGACAAACTTCTCCCTAACTCACACCCACTCCACAACCACCCCTCCTTCTTTTGAAAACACCTCAGGTGTTAAGTTTGCCGAAATAGAAGGAGTGACTTCCCACAATACTGCTTTCACTGGCTGCCAAAATTTCAGAATCCTCAGCATTCAAATGGTCCTTTTGGGTGAAAAGCTGTTCTTAGAAGGCTCTTCTTTCTCCTTAATCATGTTTCAGAGTTTATGATCGAGAACTTTGGAGCCAGCCAGGCTGGATCAGCTCTAACCCGACACTAATGTACTGTAACCTTGGGCAGATTGCATACTCCTCTCAGCATCAGGGGCCCCTTCCATACACATGATAGAGCAATACATCTCATCTAGTTATTGTCAGGATTAAATAAGATAAGCAGAGAGAGTAATTACCTAATAAAAGTGTGCTTAGTTTTTGTATTAATATTTCATTAGCATGGATAAGATAACCATACATTAGAGAAGTAAGACATCAGAAGGGATTTTATGAACCTCTACTCCATGATACTGGCGAAATAAGGTAACCAGGATAAGAAACTGCTAACAAGAGATGGTTAGGATGGGCTCTAGACCCGAGGAAGCTGAACAGGAACTTCCTGAGACTTCAGGGTATCTGGGCAGAGGTAGAGGAGCTTAGAGGGCAGAGTGGGCAAAGCAGACGCTTGTTCTACTCCACCATTTTGTCCAAAACTGCTTATTAAGACTTAAATTTAGTAGCTGTTTTTAAATATTTGCTGATTATTAGGGCAGATTAAATAAAAGAGTGAGTTGACTATAACATACTGCTTTACAAATTTGGAATAAGATTTGTCTGAAAAATATAAAACCGAGCAAACATCAGGCCACGTGCAAATTAAAATGTTGAATGATTTGATATTCAGAATGCCCTTAAAAGTTAGTTCTCAAAAAATAACTTAAGAAATAAGGACACCAAAGCAATTCAAATGCTATTTAATGTTAGAACAACTCGACATCTGTATGCAAAAGAAAAAAAAATCTAGACACGGATCTTGCACCTTTCATGAACAATTGACTCAAAATGGGTCATAGATCTCCATGTAAAATCCAGGAATCACACTCCTAGGCATTTTCCCAAATGAGTTGAAAACAGATGTCCATGCAAACTTGCACAAAAAATGCATATAGGTCCTTTACTCACAACTAACAAAAATTGGAAGCAACTGAAATGTCCTTCAATATGTGAGTGAATAAACTAAGGTATACTACTCCTGACAGAGGGTATTACTACTCCATTAGCATACCATTAGGATGGGAGAAAACATCTAGATTTGGTAGACATTTTTGAGATTGGTGGATAAAATTTGGTAACTGGTTGAACTGGAATAAAGAAGAAGGAATCGCTGGGCAGTGACACCACTTTTAACATGAGAGGCCTACAGGCTGGAAGGACAGGAAGTCTAGAAGTCTGGGAAGAAGCTTGGTCTGCAGCAGGGGAAGTCACTGAGCACCACGTGTGATGGTCTGTGCTCAGCAGAGTGGAGCGGGCGAGGTGCTTTGACATGCAACCAACCATGGTAATTATCTGTATGTGTATCTACGGAGCAATTTTAATCCATACCTCTGAGAAACACATGCGACATGCTGTGCGTTTCCTCCCACAGGTAAACTCACTCTGCCCTTTATTCTCTGAGTGAGATGGACGGTACCATCTTCTACTGATGTCCTGAGGTAATGGGAAGGTGTCCCTGTGTTTTTCATCTCCTGGGCCACGTCCCTTCAAAGGGACCATTACTTCCTTTGACTTGTGCAGAACAGTCATGGGCTTATTCCCTCCTCTCAAGTTAGATGTACTATTTTGCCATCACTCCTCTTGGTGTTTAGGGGACAGGTCATCACCCAGGAAAGCTATTTTGAAAGGAATTCCAGCAGTCAGAAGGTGTTGGGGTACAAGAACCTTAAAGGCCCATTGAGCTGGAGAGGTCTGTGGTTCTCTAAACTCAGTTTTCTCTACAAACTTGTTGTTCTTCCCTGATGTATATGTTTGTGTTTTCCCAAGTAGTACTTTAAGAAAAAATTGAGTTTTGTAAGCCAATAACACTAAGTAAGAAATATTAATATTCTCTTTGGCAACAGATATATATTGCACAGAAGTGCCTGGATGCTGCTGGGGAGAATATGCATGTGCTTTCCGGTTCGGTACATACAGAGAGCTCATTAGTTCTAAATTTAGACAGAAGCTTTAGGGTTGGAGGGACTCCAAGTTTGTGAACATGTCCTTGTTAGAAAAAAAAAATGATGGAGAATTCTATTTTCTACTTTGTTGTGTGTGGGTAGAAAGGGAAAAACACATGCTCTTTTATATCAACTAATTCCATCTGTTCATGATTGTTGAGTAGGTGTGCCAATCCAGTGATGCCAGGTACACAGTAGGTGTGCAAATGATGCTTTTAGTTTGATAGAATGGTTCTTAATTGGCAGAACTGAATCAGTTAGCAAATTCTCAGAGCATCTTGATTCACACCGACTGCTGTTATTTGTCTCCATGGCAGGCTTCCTGGAAAGGAGACCATGGCCAATGGCAAGATGTCATTTTGTTTTAACAGAGTTCTACTAAGCACCTACTACGTTCAAGGACAGTACACGAACATAAAGAGGATGCTGCATTCAAATTTCTGTACCCAGGAAACTCAGTTTTGACAGAAAGGTGAACTTCAATAAGTAACAGATATGTCACTCTCACTGCTCAAAAGAACTGTTACTTAGCATAAATGCCCCCAGCACTCAAAAAACAATATGTAGAAAGTTCAAAATCCTCTAAGCTACCTTACTTTAGAAGCATTCAATAACTCTAAGTAAAATAGTTCAGTGTAGAATAGTACTGTCTCATATATTCCCCCTCCATTAATATCAGGATAAATTATAAAAATTAATTTTATATTATAAAATATATTTTAGAAGACTTGTACATTTTAGTTAATAAATAATATTAAATAACAATTAAAAAGTTTAAAATATTTAACATATTTAAGTCGTTATCACAAAAAAAAAACACACAAGAAAGTGTCACTTCCAGGGAATCCCAAACCTCAACAAGGCCGCCATCACGATTCATGAGGCCAGCTCTCCTGGTGCTCTTACCAGCAGCAAGAGTGACAGCATTGGACTCACCGGGAGAACTATAAGTAAACCAGAGGCTCATGCAGCACCATGAGTTGCCTCCTGTTGGGAGGAGTTTACAGCCGACATTTAGTTGCAGACTAACGCACACAGGATGTCGCCATCAAGCTGTTTCCTCTTCTTCCTTTCTCCCAAGTCTCCTTAATGACCTGACTGTACAGTGGGTTGTCCCCACATTAGAACTCTAATTTACAAACCACACTGACAGGGAGTTCTGCACTGGTGATTGTGTTTTAGATGTCTGTTTATTAGGAAGAAAGACTGTAATGGTGGTGACTGGGGACTGCTACCGTAAAGCAGGAAGAGATAAATACCTAAAGATGGGTAAGAGGAAAAACATGCATGGATAGTATTTCTTCCTCAAAAATACCCCGGGAGTGGAACTCAACAACACCATCAACCAACTAGGTAAAATAAACATCTGTAGCCTACTACATCAAACAGCAGCCGAAGCCGCACTCTTCTCAAGCACACAGGAAACATGCCAGGATAGGCCACGTTCTGGGCCATAAGCATACCTTAATGGGTTCACAGGAGCAGAAATCCCACTATATCTGCTCTCAAGACCACAGTGAAACTAAACTAGAAATCAGTAACAGAAATAAATCTAAAAAGAAGTGAGCTATCATGTCATGAAAAGACATGGAAGAAACTTTAGTTCACATCACTACGTGAAAGGAGCCAGTGAAAAAGCTACACACTGTGCGATTCCCACCCTGTGACATTCAGGAAAAGGCTCAGCTACGGAGACAGTAAACAGACCAACATTTTCCAGGGGGTGGGGGATGAAGAATGGTGAATAGGGACAGCACAGAGGACTTTAAGGTCAGTGAAAATATTCTGTACGATATTATGATAAATACACACCATTATCCATGTGTCCAAACCCATACAATGTGCAACACCAAGAGTGACCTATTGCAAATCATGGGCTCCAGGTGATGATACCATGTCAGTGTAGGTCCATCAGTTGTAACGAATGTCCCACCTGGTAGGGATGTTGATTTGGGGAGGGGAGGGGGGATTGCTTGTGTGTGTATGTGTGTGCATGCAACAACATGGATGGACCTGAAGGGCATTGTGCTAAGTGGGGTGGGTCAGACACAGAGAGACAGGTACTCTACCTCACAGGCACAAACTGCAGTCACAACTCGACTCAGTCTGGGGACCTGGTGTAGAGTGTAGTGACTCTAGTTAACAAAGCTGCATCACAAACTTGAACATCGCTAGGGTGATAGAGCTTAAGCATCCCCCCCAACTCCCATCTCCTAAAATTTTTCTTTTTTACAGAACTCCTGCTCTCCAGGTGTCGGTGTGTCTAATTGTGAAGGGTTTTACCCTTTCTGTTCCTACAACTAAGCTTTCTACAACTGCATCTTTCATGTCTATTGTCTGCAGCTTTACCAAGCTTGTTTTTTCCCAGTGCTTGCCTCTTTGATTTCAACTCCTATACATTGCACCTAATAGTCCTGTTTGACATTTTACAAAGTCTTACTTCCTTTTCAGGTGAAAAATATCCTTTATCTTTTTAAGGATTTTGTGTTTAAAATTCCTTGTCCTTAACAACCTCTCAGGCTCCTGTGGTATGCTGGGTCATCCGTTGTCATTTTGTCATGGCCTGTGAGCTTGTTTTCTCATGGGCTCTCACCACTATGCCTGGTAAACACTCTAGGGTGAGGTCAAAGGCAGGCCCTAGTCTGAGTGCCTCCAGGTGGGACTGATTGTGTCCCAACCCATGGGACATCAATGAAGAACCTGGAGAGGGGGGGTGGGAATGATGGAGACAAGAAACACAAAGAATGGAGACAAGACAGTTTCCTGATCAGGTCTCGTTTATTTGTGGAAACAGCAAAGCATATATAGCATTCAAAGAGGTGTGGTAGGGCGTGGCTTCTTCTGATTGGTTGCCCGTTATGCTAATGAAGCGGTCTACAAACTCCAATCACGCACCAAGTCGTGTGCTTGCGCAGTTGCCTCTGACGTAAGCAACGGACCGGAGTGAGAACCCTTTGGCGCGAAGACAAATGAAACTGAACATCGCTAGGGTGATAGAGCTTAAGCATCCCCCCC